>JAAIXJ010000122.1:534704-551479 GCA_013403705.1 Heliconius hermathena | reverse complement strand
TTTGTAATTTGTGCAATAAAGTATATATAAATAAATAAATAATACCGTTAAAGTAAACATTGTTTTGAAAATTTAGGCAAACCATTTATCCTTACTATTATTATAAAGCTGAAGAGCTTATGATGTCAAAAGGCACTAATCTCAGGAACAGGCCAGTCAGTTTCCTCGCTCTGGTAACGGGGCATAGTGCGACGTTCAGTTCCGCCACTCAACACGCCTCCAAAATTCGACGCAAAGTTAAATAAATCGGAAATGTCGTAATGAGAACGGAGTGTCTTAGCACTAAGTTCCCAGGTTCGCGAAGCTAATAGTATAGATAACAATATATAGACAAGTAAATATATATTGATACGGAAAGAAGATGATAAGTCTATTTGCCATTCTCAGCTTCGTAATTTAGAAAAATCTTATAGAAATCAATTCCATTATACAAAACGGTTACAAATCGTCACTCCACACAATACATCAAAGAGCGGAAGTAAAATGTGATTTATCAATATATTGAATCAACGCGAAAAAAATATCAACATTTCAATTTTGTTGCGATCAAAATAAACTAAAAACAAAATTACCTCGTCAAAGTTTATGGGGAAATTTAAAGAAAGCTTATCTTATATATTAAATTTCCACGATCGATCCTCACCCTATTCGACAGGATGTCAGTGCCAATGTTATTAAAATTTTTTAAAAATATTGTCATTGATATACTATTTTCTTTTTGGGCAGGCATGATGAATTTCCCACTCATTGCACGAAATTCATTGTTGTTGCGGAATAGAACGCTATACTTTGCCCAGCTAGGGAAACCGAAAAAAAAAATCTTTTCCGATTTAACATCGAACCTGTAACCTTCGTGCTTACATTCTGATACTTTCCAATGGTGTCCCGCCCATACGATGGGTTAGGCGGAGGGAATCTAAAATTAAGACAACCCGTTTCCCACATTCCGTTTTATTTTCGAGACATTGTCTGTTGATTGGTGAAACTCATGGCTACGCATCGCGTTAATAGTCAGAAAATGCTATGCCAGTTTCAAATTTGGCACAATATAACACATATGCTATGCCGGTTTCAATTTTGGTACAATATGGCGCATATATTGATTAAGAACAGCGTGGATAAATGAAAATTTCCGTATCATTTTTCTTCACTGATTGATAATGATAACCGTAGAGAGTACTTGGTAATAAGTGCTTTTAGTCTACAATATAGATCGATGATATCAATTATGGTCTACTTAATAAGGGGTCGATTGGGTGACCGTGGACAAGTGGTTCACGATAGTCGATCTTATAAGTGGCCTTAGACATTTTCACTTACATAGTTGCTTTAAACAATAGTCGGTATATGCTGCTACTCAAAATATAACTTCTTTAATTAGTCATTTCTGATTAACATAAGAATGATATAGAGGCCAGTCGTGGCGTAGGGGTACAAAGTGTGCCTGCAACGTCATCATTACAACATAATAACGGAACTTACCGAGATGTGGCAAGCATGTTCTGCGAGGTCTCGACGGCTACTAAGTTGGTTCGGGAGTATGTAGCGATCCGTTGATAAACGTGAAAAAGGTAGCTGCCGCTGGGCGCTGCCGTATACGTCAAATTTACGTAGATTGGGAGCTAGAGTTGATTAGTAATTTTTGATTACATAAGATTGATATAGAGGGCAGTAAACGTGAACCTACGTTTAATGCGCACTCGGTGTGATAAATAATTTTCATTTTCATATTCTTGTAAAAAGTTAAAACGCTGCACTGTGTTTTGCTACTAAACACGCAATATCTCGAAAATTGGGTGGTGTGTGGAGACCGGATTGTCTTACCGCATGAAGATATTTTTTATAAAAATTTTTAAAATACACGCAAGATATCATCGACATATATTTAAAAAAAACCTAAGCTTATTAAATCGACGAAGAAGTCGGGAAACGATTATTTATGGTGCAAAGTATACAAATATGTGATAGCAGGGTACGTAATGGGAATCTACTGTTAGGACAACAAACAAAACATATTATATCTATAGGTATCAGATACGATCAGCATTAGAAAAAAAATACACTATAAGTAGAATTAAGTAAAAAAAGGGGTGAATATAATAATACACATGTACGCAACATTATTGTTTTTATAATTTTGGAGAAATCAGCACAGTCATCACAACTTACATAATCCAATTAACTTATAACTAGATAAGAAAAGAGCTCTCCAAATCTTACACTGACAGAGTCAAATCTATATTTATATAAAACTCTTCCGTTACTGAGTGACTGACAGACAACTCGTAGAGAAAACTACTGGACGTGAAAAATTTAGAGGCTCGTTGGTAAGTTACGAAGTGTAGGGGAGCACTGACAGAGGATTTCTCGAAATTCCTATCGTAATGGGAAAAAATAAGTTTTAAAGTCCACATTAAGAGAGATGCGAAAGACGACTTGTAGAATATTTTATAACAAAAGATCAAATTCCATATTTCTAAATTAAAGGAAGCTTTTTTGGAACAAAAAATGCTACGCCCGAAGGCAAGTGGGGACTAATTTTGTATAAATAATTGGCAACGGCCCATGAACCCTCGTAATAGAATTGTATGGTAAAATATTTTCCTTCGTTATATTTTAACAATATTCTGAAAATACTTTAAAAGCGATTCAATCTACGAGTACATTATTACTGGTTACTTGAACTGGTTTCACTCTGAATATTTTTTTTCTATATTTTACCTACCTATAGCAGAGTAGGCAAAAGAAACCTAGTGTCGAGATCCTTCATTCCTCACTTTCTGCAACTCGAGGTTTAGCGTGTGAAATGGTGAAACTCAACGCTGCGGTTTGCCTCGTTAGCACAGCGAGGAAATGAAAATATTAAATATTTCATTCTCCCGATTGAGATTTGAACCCAGAGCCGCTTGTACCACTGTGCCATGAAGGCCCCTTTATAAATATTTTATAGGTTATATCCTACTTGTGACAGGATAGACACAGAAAATATTATAGCAACAAATTCCGTTCTTCACTTTCCGTTTCAAAAGAAATTAAAATTCAAAATTTGGTGGCGGAAATGTTGAAAGTATGTATTGATTTAAGTGTTAAGCGGTCACACTCAAATCAACATAATGTCTCGAAATTTGGGCTTTCAGTGGAGTGTCTTGACACTAGATCCCCTCTGTTTATACAGATCCTCCTATACAGTGTGATGTGACAGATTCATAATTTTAATAGTAAAAAATATAAATTTAATAATTATAAGCATATCATCCCAATTGGATTATTTCAAGTACGCTTCACTTACAGTCAGGCGTTTAACAATTATGCATATTTTTTTATAAAAACTGGACTGGATTTAGTCAGTCCTAATTGGCATTGTCGTGGCGAGGATCGCGTGTTCGATACTAAATCGTTTACATCATTATGCTAAATCGTGGTTATACTCATGTATTGTGAATATTCAATTGTGGCGTTGAGTTCTTGCACTGAAAACACAATATCTTGAAAATTGAGCGGTGCTGGGGAACAGAGTTTCATTACTCTAAACTCCCCCTGACTTCGCCTTCTACATACGGGACACAGCGTGAAGTTAAATCCGTACTTAAAATAAAATCGTAACAAATCGGTGTCTGCACATTGAAGATATTTAAGAAAAAATGTTATAATATATTATAATAGAACCCAAAATAATGATTTTTAAAAGTTTTGTCTGCTCTGTGAGTTTGTGCATGCTAATCATAGAAAGGGCTTAACCGATTTACATACAGTTTTCAATTGTGTATTTTGACACAATACATATAAGGCTTTCCTTATCATTTATTATTTGTTGTATTTAAATCGGTTAATACCTAAAATTATTTCAACATAAAGAATTGTATGTGATAATATTGCTACAAATCAAATTGGCTGAAAAGCTGTCAATGTTAGCCTAAATTTTGTATATGATAACATTATTAAATTTAAAATTATAATATTATTAAATCACAGAACTAATTCAGATGATGAAATAAATCATTGCATAGTATATGCAGGTGAAGCCGCGAGTGGGACAAGTAAATAAAAATGTACGCTAAGGTATAAAAAGTGAAAGAGTCTCGAGTGTGATTTGAAAAAGTTATACTTTTTCAAATCACACTCGATACTCTGAATATGATTTAAAATATCGATGTAGACTCATATTGAATGACTTACTAAGTTACTATGTAGGTTCGTTCCACTTTAAAAGGTTTATTAAAATAATTAGATTCCCGTTGTAACCCTTATTTAGTAGTGTAGGCAGAAGGAACCTAGTGTTAGATTACACCGTTACCCATTCATCGACGAATTTGTGAGACATTAAGGAAATAAAAATAATTACTTCCCCCACAGGAATCAAACCCTTACAGTCAAACGGTATGCCGCTGCGTCACGACGGCCTCTATATAAGTCTATATTCATTATTCATATTAAATTATTAAGTCTGTTATCTACACAACGACCTCATTGCAAATTAAATAGAACGAACGATTCGTGCCAGATCCGATAACATTCAACTGAACATGATATTGTGATGCATGACAGAGATAGCCAGCTTTGGGGTGGCGCGAAGTAGTTATATCTGGTTTTCACGCTTAGCAGTATAAGCGGAAATGACCCTTTACAATTTTCAGAACATTTCATGTTTAGTGACGGAACTTAACACTATGCTTTGTATAAAAGAGGAAACTAAAATCAATATTCATTATATTGGGAAGTGGGAATCGGTCCTACAACCATTAGGTTAATAGTCAGGTGACCATCATTAATTACTGCTAAAGATGTTTTATAGCCAGATTCATGCTTTAAAGAACTCCCTACCAACATGATCGTTTCAAACGATATCGAGGCAGATTTATTTGAAATTCTCAAAAGCCTTAAACTTAAACAACGTCAGTGACCGCAAGATTTCTTAATTTGTTCGGAATTTCAGGAAAGTAAGTAAATAAGGAGTATACGCCGTGGTATACATTACATAAAAATATATTTTCAATAGCTTAAAATTTTCTATTAAGAAGAATTATTTAACATGCTTTAATTAGGTCGTACTTATGAAATATAATAAAATCTCAGAAATTGAATTTGATCTACGAGTTGAGACAGAGTCTTAAAAATTGGTATTGTTTTTCAATGTTAGAATACCAAATATCAACTCAATTGACAATCTGAAAGCGGAGATAAATGAGAAAAAATATTTTAGATTCTTAATCGATATACAAATAGATATA
This sequence comes from Heliconius hermathena, assembly GCA_013403705.1. Taxonomy (NCBI): domain Eukaryota; kingdom Metazoa; phylum Arthropoda; class Insecta; order Lepidoptera; family Nymphalidae; genus Heliconius; species Heliconius hermathena. The sequence goes on along the minus strand of JAAIXJ010000122.1, from coordinate 546,251 downwards.
TAAATAGTCGACTACAGTAATACGAAAATAAAATATTTGTAAATTTTACACAATGCAATTTTGATACCGACTCTGTTATAGATGCGTAGCGAAACGTGGGTATTACTGTAGTAGGATATGCGGAGTCAGCTTAGCTGATCGAATCCGCAATGAAGAGGTACACAGAATGGCAGGTACTAGAGAGGATGTCACAGTGAGAATGAAGAAGAACGTGCTCAGCTGGTTTGGGCACGTCGAACGAATGNGAATGAGGACCCCCCGGAGGGCATATATGAAGGGGTTGATGATAGTGGACGAGTCGAAAGAGGTATGTAAAGACCGTAGCGTTTGACGCACCATTCTCTCTGACTACCCCGCTAGGGATTAAGCGTGAAGCTAGTGTAGTGTGTAATGTAAATTTTTATTAAGTCTAAGTATTTTAATGTACTTATAAGTGCATATACTCGTATTTAAAGTATAAATAAATGAAATCTATTTTAACGGATTAATATCATCATTTTAAATGATTGATTTTAATCGATTAAAATCAATCATATTTTAAATGATAGATATGACAGATGATTGTCATTGACATTTTTGCTTTCAGATTGACAAAACTGACAGAATTTTCAGGGAGAGAATGATGTACCTGAATCTATTAAATCATACCATTTTCATCTCTATACGTTCTGGGCCCAAAAATGTATGCAATTGTTTTAGTCTCCTTTAAGACTTATCTAATTTTCTCTTAGATAACATTGTCAGAAATGGACCAAATTAAAAGAAGACCATGGGAAAAACGAATCGTCATAATCGGTTCACCCAGTCAAATATTCAGAGGTCACAAACGAAAAAAAAACAGAATTAGTGGAACAGAAAATACAAATAAAATGTTCACTTTCATAAAATTAGATAAAATTAAATTTTAAAACGTTCATTTCAAAGCAAATAAATACACACGAACTTGCATTCAAAGTTACTTTTTGCAATTTCTTTCTCGTTTCTTATGTTTCCCGCGCTTTGGTGAGTGTCACTTAACGACGCTAGATGAGACTCTTAACCTACTAATTAAAAGCAAATCTTTTTGAAAAAGTGTTAACTTTGCTTATAATATATTTTCGGTATATGAAAAATGAGTCATGGCCCAGGAATACAAGCATGCGACGTTTGTCTCCCTGAACTGCTTGGATTCCCATTTGGGAAAATGAAATAATATTTATTTTCTCGCTTTGGTAACAAGGCAAAAAAGCCGCCCGGTTAAGAGTTCCACTATTTAACACACAATGCCTTTAGAATTCGGCGAAAAGTGGGGAAAGGGGGTGTCTTAATAGGAACGGAGTTTCTTAACAATAGGTTCCAGGATTCCTCTTGACTACCCTGCTTTGTCCAGGATACAGCGTGAAACTGAAAAAAAATATATATATAATCCATCTTGATTTAAACCTGCACCTATCAGTTTTCGACCCAGCGTGTAATTCAAAATGTGCAAATACGCAAAATTTGAGAGCCCATACGACGAACGTTTCAATCAACGTATTGGATTTGCGGACCATTCTCAATGTGGGCTTTTTTTAGGCAATATTTGTTCGTTCTGTGACACACTTCCGATTGTAGAGATGATTCTAAAATATCTTCATATAAGAATGCATTATACGGCCCCGTGAAAGAGCCTGTAACTGTAAACAAAACGATTGTAGGTTCAATTTTCACTTGGGGGAATTGCTTTTATTATAATGCTTTAGTACAACAAAGTACGGCATTGAGTTCCTCTGCTCAACACAATCTCAAAATAGGGCGGATAATTGAGTGTTTCTAATTTCTTTTATATAATGGGAGGTAAATTTTATGATGACAAAAATCAAAAAGGATTACTTTGGGAGGCTGTCCCGGCGCAGCAATAGGATAGTTACGAGTTCGATTCCCACTCGGGCGAATTATTTTCATTTTCTCGCTCTGGTGGCAAGACAAAGTGTGATCTTGAGTTCCACCACTCGACATGCAATGTTTTGGAACAATTGGGCGGAAAACAAAATGTTTCGGTAGTGTCTTAAAAAATATAACTTTTGTTTATTTAAAAAAGGTGGATTTTGTTTGTATGTATATAGTCTCTGATATGAATTCAACAAGCAAGAAGTTTTAACCATAAAATGCCAATTTGTTAAAAAAAAGTATTTTCTTACTATTTTAGAAAACGTATAAAAACATTGACATGGACGATTTCTAAGAGGCGCGGATTGAAATCCTCCTACGTTCAAATTTTTATACGTTTTCTAAGTAAGTAACGTATAAAGAAATTTAAGCAGCGGGATTTAAATAAGCACCTCTAGGAAATCGTCCAAGCGCTCTGACCACTAAGTCATACGTTCCCAGGAAGCAACGACGAAAATCTCCTACGCTTGTTCAAACTTTTATACGTTTTCTATAAAAGTATTTCTTCTTCTAAGTGTGAAATAATATTCAAAATGTTAAAAAAATGTATTTCAATTTTTATCCTTACAAGCGAACAAATAATTCTTCAAAACTATTTAAGACTAGCGACCCGCTCGCGGCTTCACCCGCTTAAACCACAAAACTATTTAATTAACACACTGAATTATGTTCGTGTTTTGATATACCTATAATGTATGTTTGCAACGCAATGAAGATTTTTAATGAGAAATTTATTAAAACTTTAGGTCGCATTTTCGTACCTCCCATAAGAATCTTCAATTGAATTTTTGAAATAAAAACACAACTTATCGATACTTACAATAAAATCCTAACTCATCGGTGTCTGTACATGGAAGATATTACAATTAACATTGTAATAGNCACTTAGGAAATAAAAATACTTATTTAGAAAACGTATAAAAATTTGAACGTAGCGGTACTCGAATCCGCGCCTCCTTGAAACCGACCAGGTCCTGGTCGGTTTCCAGGAGGTAAATAAGTAAAAAAATAACTTTTCATTTTTAGGATTTTTTTTATTGCATTATACTTTTATAAAGTAGTTAAAACTGTGGTTTCATTTAAAATGGTGCTGATACTTCCTGTATATTATTATTAATAAGTTCACATCAGCGGAGTAGGCAAAAAAGGAAGGAAATATATTTTTTAAGTGAAATTTCAACGAGTGCGAGTATTGAATCTATAATCACTTCATTATGCTAAGTGTCTGTACAGTCACATAATTGTGTATTAGTTTAAAAAAAATTAAAACAATATAAATATAATTAAAATGCCTGTGATTTCTAACCGTGTTTTATTTCGAGTGGATATAGTTATTTACATGATATTAAAACAAAATTAAATAAAATCTCAAAAGCTTAAAATAACGATTTTTATTAAGTCTGTAACAATATATATAACCATACTAAAATAATCAACCATTTTTCGTTAAATACACTAAATATTATTGAATAAAATTTCGTAGTGTTCAAGCGAGCGAAGCCGCGTGGGGCTACATGTTTATTAAAAATCTGGAAAATATCCATTTTAAAGAGAAACTGTTAGTAATAAGCAGTCTCGTATCAAATTCAGTGAGCTCCTTTTGTGCGCGACCAGTGAAGTATGCAAATATGAGTATGATGCTTTGTTCTAAACAGAACGTGAAACACTCGCTTTCAATATTGTGATGTTTATAATTATGTACTATATTGTTTCATTGTTGGCGAATATTAAATTTATAGTCGAAAAGTGATATTTTTAATATTATTTTTTTTTCAGTTTCAGGATTGTCGGTCAACGGAAAGTACCAATTATAAAAGTTGACAAGCTTAAGTTTTGAGGTGCAATCACTTTTTATGAAATTAACTACAATTATAAGTTTAAAGTCTAATTTGTTGTTAAAAATAATGTAAATATGTACAAAATTGTGCAAAGAAATCTAAAATAAATATAACTCTAACTTATTAAAGCTAATTATTTAGGCCGTTCGTGGCGCAGGAGCACAAAGTGTGAAGCGCTAGTAGTTGTGGGTTTGATCCCCATTCGAGGTTTCCAGGCAAACGGCGGCGTTGAGTTCCGCCACTCAACACGCAATACCTCCAAAATTCGACAGAATTCGAATTCGAGTGTCTTAGCACTAGGTACCCTCTTACTTACCCTGCTCTGTGCGGAATACAGCGTGAAGCTGATTTAAGTTTTATTTGATTTATTAAAGCTGCAATTTAATCCCAACAGCATTCAATTCTCAATGCCAAGAGATTGGATTGGAATGACTCGATTTGTATTCTATGTCTGAATTGCTTTCACGCTATAATTAAAGTATCTTACACAATTCTTTTACGATTATTTTAAAAAAAGCAACAAAAAATCTAAAAAAACAATCTCTTCGGATACGTGGAGTCAGCTAAGTTGATCGAATCCACAATAAAGAGATACACAGAATGGCAGGTACTAGCGAGATCAGACGGTGAGAATGAAGAAGAATGTGCTCAGCTAGCTTGGGCACGTCGAAAGAATGAATGATGAAAGAATGGCTAAAATGATTTATGATGGAAAAGTGAGTAGTAAGAGAGGAGGGGGATAATGAAGCAAAGTCAAGTAAGTTACGAAAGGAGGGTCTTACGTGACTTTCCTTCAAGGCATGTATAAAGAGGTTGATGACAGTGGAGGAGGCGAAACAGGTATGTAGAAACCGTAGCGTTTGGCGCACTATTTACTCTGACTACTCCGCTAGCTATACAGAGTGAATCTAAGATAAGTATTGTTATTCAAATCAAATTTCTAAATCAAATCAAAATTCTTAAATTTTATTATGTAGTTAGTTTGTTACAACTCGCCTTAATAAAAGCGTGTAAATTAGTGGTAAATTTTTTTTAATAAAAATAGCCCCTGATCCAAGAAATCAATATCTCATCTGGACAAATTGCTTGTAGATTTTAAACTGTTCATACAATTTTCATAAAACATAGGTAAGAACCACGGCGAAGAACATTGATGGGTTTCGATTAAAAAAACTGAACTCAAATAGACAAGCAGACTAACTTATAACATGGGGGTAAAAAAACATATATTGCTCAATATTTTATATTCTAGTCGTCGCCTCCAACTTCGTTTGCGTGGACTTTCAGACGTAAAATGGATAGTACTGTTTTTTTTCCGTACCAATAGGAATTCCGAGAAAAATCCACTCTTAGTGCTCCGCTACTCTCCCTTACTTACATGTTAAATGTCAACTTTCTAAATCCATTATTATTAGCTGTATGTATAACTATTTGCGCGAATATATATAAAAAATATTATTATAATACATTTATACATATATATTTAAATCGTAGAAAATCTTTTAAAACGTTAGTGACGTAAGTGGAATTAAAAGGATCGAAACTATCTCTTTGATACAATCTGCTTAGATATACGACTGCGCTAGCGTGGTGAGAAATTTAAGCAATCATTATATTATTTAAATGGAGGCCACACTGGCGTAGTGGGATATATAATTAACGCAATGATTGTGGGTTCGATTCCCGCTCGGGGGAATTAATTATTTTCAGCTCGCCATCCTTGTAAGACAATAAATTTAAGTCGTTCGGATTGAAAACAAAGAATAGTGTGGTTATAGGTTTTCTAGTTGCAGTTTAATTAGAGACCATTGTTTTCGAGTTTGTTTAATTTTTTTACCAAGGTATAGTAAGCTATGTCTGTAAAGAGTAGATAATAGCGATAGTTACCTTATTGAATATGGAAATCGAGTGAAAAAATAAAATAACTATCGGGATTTATTTATGTCTTTGGCGAGTGCTGTAGAAATTCAACAAAGATTGAATTTTTAATAAATATTTTCAATTATACTTTTAAGGGTAAAGGTAGTTTTAAGCAGACTAGAAAAATATTTAAAATTTTAAATAGTTTTCTAGGGGTTTTCAGAGGCTAGTGGTGACTGTAAACGCAACTAAACTATTCCGTGAAACGTGTGGCTTAGTTACTGATAGACATATAAAACAGTTCAAATGTTCTGTTTTCTACATCTATTTATAATATATAAATAATCTATACTAACTTAGTGTACAGAAATCATTTAGTGGACTCAATTATTTATATTTTCTTGCTCTGGAAACAAGGCAAATCGCGGTGTTGAAATCCGGCACTCAACACGCAATGTCCCGAGAGTTCATCAGAAATTTCGGATTGAACTGTATTAACACTAATTTCTTCCTGCCTATCCTAGCGGAATACAACATGAAATTAAAAAAAAACTAATATATAGACACTATCTATTTGATATAGAATTATGATATTCTTAGGACATAGTATTTAGACACTTGATGAGGCCATTGTTGACAAAGTTCCACACAATAGTTTGCAAGAGGTTCAAGGTTATTTATATTTTACATTTGGCAATTTATGCTTAACATTAGCCCCTTACTAGGTGCATCGACAATTTGGTCAAGATATTCAGAGGCCGCTGGAAGCGAGAAGCGCACGAATTATCATCGTTGATCCTTGGATATAGTATGTATATGTCTACTTGTTGATGATAGGCTGATATTATAATGATGCTTATTATTTTACCCCAATTTGATATGCCAAAGTATGGCGATATGTTCCATCATGTAACAGACAAATCTGTACAGCAAGACATCTGGACAGCAAGTGAATAACAAAAGTTGGTATTGTGGGTATGATTGAAATACTTAATTAACGGTTTGGAAACTCAAGGTAGCTCAATAAGATTAATAGGTGAGTTTCTTCAGGCGGTTAATTTGTAGGCAAGAAGCTATAATTTGGGTATAAGTAATTAAAGTTAGCAGTTTGTAAAGCAACTCCTTGAGATGTGAGCCGTTTTAATGAAATTAGTTTCAAATCAATAGATAATCTTTGTTACGGGAATTATGAAATTCTAAAAAGTATTCCAGAAATAATAAAAAAGTGTCTCGACTATTTTATGTTCTTTAAAACATATTCAAAATCACAATCATCACGTTCAGTTGCATTATCTATTATATATTTTCATATTCTTACCAATTTATAATCTAAACCATTAACATTACACATTAATCAAGTCGATTTATTATCTATAACCGATTTCTTAAGTTCAACGAGATAATCTTTTTAGCTTAATTACACTTGTTTCAGAAGTATTGTGATAATGATTTGTGTGATATATACATAACAGCATAATCTCAAGAACATAGTTCATGATACTGTTACAAGAGCTCTAATCCAAAAATTGTTAATAGAGGTTTTTACCATTGGAGCAAGCGAAGCGATAGCTAGCTCCTATTAAGATATATTTTAATATAAAAAAATTAAAATGTTTGAACATAAAACATTTTTTTCTACAATTTCATATTTTTTAAGGTTTCGTACCTCAAAAGAAAAAAACAACCAAGTCAAAGTCATTTATCTTGAGCTCGCGTGGAGTTACCAAACTAAAATCAATATCAAACATTCAGTTATTGTCGTGATGATTCAGTCTATATCATTTATGCATCGAATCTGTTGCATTTTGTATGAAACTCGCCGCGTTATCAAAACCTACATAGAACTTCACGTGAACCTACATTTATGACATTTTTGCCTTTGAGGTACGGAACTCTAATAAATAATGTGTTATTTCTTCTCAATTATTTTTGTTGGATACTCTATTTATAAAAGAAAGGTACGTTACGTTTTTTGTTTCGTTATTATGACGACATGCATAATTCTTATTTCTATGGGAACACTAGTAAGAGTTAATACTAATATAAAATGTATTACCAATACTACGAACAGCTTAAACGACTTCGTAGTTTCAAGCATTATGGAAATCCTTTAATTGAATATACGAAATTGATTCCAATTATTATTCATTTATCGATAAAACGAAAAGACGATTCGTGAAATTTCAGCAAACAACTACTGCTAAGTTTAATTACTTGGGCTCTACTTACTTTTTTACTTTACGTTACTTGGGCCTACGAATTAGGCGCTTGAACAAATTCACCTATCAATCTTGTTAGAAGGTTTACTTCGTTTTTGTCGATGTTCTATGTCGGAACTTATTTTTTGAATATGTATATTAAAAATTAATTAATAAGTACAGGTGCTATAGGTTTTCATTGCGCGACGAATTTCATACTAAATTAAATATAAAAGCTTTTTTTTATTTGTTATATAATCCCTTGGGACTAAAGATCTGAATATTAAATAATTCGAACTTGATACCTTCACGCAATCTCTAGAAAAATTTCCTTGACAGACGGACAACAGAGGGTTCCGTTTTTTTCCCTAAAAAATAGAACGACTTTAAAATATTGATAGATATTTGAGCATTGTATTGTACATATATAGTGTATGTATATGTCACCCCCACCAAAAATACGTGGAAAAACTAGTAAACAGATCTTGGACTTAGGGTGTACAGCAATCGACGGATCAACGATTGTCTATGGGTAGAGAACTTTAATTCCCATTTTTTTCACCTCCACGTAAGTTCGCCAATTTTCAGTGATTCAGCAGATATGGAAGTATTTGTGGAAAATATTGGATTTTTGAAGAAAATTGACAAATACAGCCCGTCTGTTGAGTCTACGCTCCTGATTTATTTTTCTCAATAATGCTCAATAGTAGGCCTTTTATATAATGAAATATTTCAAAACTATCAACTTATAAGTCTTGGAAATAACATGGAAACAAAAATCGTTTTTAAATAATTTTTCAAACGTTTTATCAAAACCTTTGAAAAAATTTATCAAAACTTTTAAAAGGATGTTATTAAAAAAATACTGGTGATTTTTATCCTAAAGTAATTTTGAAAAACTATTAATATTAGTTTTCGATCCACTATGTACATAGTTGATCGAAGAAATTAGTATTATCTCTGACAGTTCCATAGGCGCACCTTTATGACAAAATGTTTAATAATATATTCCAATCTTGAAACAGTAAAAAATTGTTATTCTTATTACGAGAATTGAATATATTTAAATCGATTTTTACCATATTTACATAAGTGTCTGCATTATTTACTAGTCTACTATGATGAGACAATGTTTATTGAGTACTAATATTTCGATATTGTAAAGCTATCTTACCACAGGTCGTGAGGCTAATAGACTTGGGTGGTGGTTAATATTAACTTTCACAAGCTTTGGAAAGAATATTTCAGAAGTAATTTTATTTGTACAATCTACTTTAAAAACTTTAAATACAAATAAAGAATAAACATTAAAAGATTCATTCAGGTGCATTTAAATCAAAAAGAATAAGCTAGATATGATTTTTGATTTCCAAAAAATGCTTGACCTACAATAACACATAATATATACGTATTAAACTGATAACCATTTCTTTTTTAAGAGAGTCCAGAAGCGAATTACATTTAATATAAATTTTATAAATCTTAGAATAGTTAACGTTTAACCACAAGGGGACCGTAATCCTTTACATGAGTATGAAATATGAAGTACAATAGGTAATCTCAGGATATTGTGTGGAGGCTATCGAAGGCCTATCACAAAAGCGGTAATAGGAGGCTAATCAAGCTTCAGGAGATGACAGTTGAATATTTCGAGTGTTACAAAGCTCGCGCGAACGGTATTCATACCTTTCTTCTTTAAAACTGACTTAAGAGAATTTTACTCTTCACTATCTTTATTGATCCCATAAAGATAATATTGAGTTAAATTTCTTTTTTCTGTATCTTACTGAAGTGCGTTGAGGATAAATAGTTACCGGACAAAACATCTAGTAATAAAAATAATTGTGAAAATGAAAAACACAGTCATAAAGAAAACCATATATTTTTACGGTATTATGAGATTTTATAACTTTTGATAATAGCGCCAATTTAACCATGGTAACGTTGTCGATATAGCAATATCTTAATGATTTAATATAATATGTATAATAAATCAAAAAAAGGAAAATATCCGTCAGCTCATAATTTGGACCACTCAAAAACGGGTATAACGGGCAAGTTGTCTCGAAGCCCGAAGTCAATTTCTAGCGCATTGTCCATAGAAAAGCTCTATCCGCTCAGCTCGTCTAAATGTACGGAGTACTTTTACGATGATTTTATTACAAATGTTCACTGAGCCATTACAGGATATTGTTCCTTTTCAAACGTTTTAATGCCATTCTTCTTGTAAACTTCAATAGAATTCGATTATTAGACGCTTTCATCTCCATTTGGCTTGAAATGGACTACTATTTTATTAAGATATGATTGAAATATTACTTGTATTTTTAGTTTCCTCATCTTAAAATTATTCCTATTCTATGTTTACTTACTGTAGTCTTATGGTGTCTTTTATCGTTTCAATTAAAAATAAATAAAAAGGATAAAAGTCACAATTTTTTTTTGTATAATAATATTTTTTTGAGTATAATAATTTTGAATCAAATTTGATTCAATCAAATTTTTCCATCTAGACTAATATTCAATATGTTTTTAATTTTTTTTACTATTACTGAAAGTGAAACAAAAATAAAATTGGTTAAGTCATAGGTTCTATCGTCATTTATTTCTCAACTTAAAACTATTAGTATAATTATTTATTTAGTACTCACTATTGTACTGTAATTTGACAATAGTCAAACTCAAACATCTTTTTTTCAAAATTCACCTAATATGGGTTTCAAATGAAAGGGGTTGATTTGTGAAAATACTCTATGAAAAAAAAACGTCTCGAGGTTGAGTAGGAAGGTGGACATAAGAACTTCTGAACTAAAAGAGGTAGATAGATCCTATTTGGAATCGTTTGATGTGTCTTGGCAAGCAATTAATAATTAAATAATATCTAGAGCCTCCAGATGGAGCCGGAAAGTGGCTAAAGGAAGTGGCTTTTATACTAAGGAAGATGGGGGTCTACGGTGCCTTGAAACACAAAAAAAAATAAAGCTTCTAAATCAACGTAATCAATGATACAAAATGATATAATACATTTTACTCCCAATCTATATATCAAATTTTTCTTTCAACTGTTTTTCCCATAGACACCGTGAAATTAAAATTCGGCTTATTACCACTGATTTTCAAATTTGAGCACCGCGGTTTTTAGTAATAATCTTACGCATCGGATAGTGTGTGCTGGAGTGAGAAAACGGGTGCATGGAGAGAGAAAAGTTACCACGAGACCACTATGTCAACGTTAAGATACTACACTACTATCTAAGTAAAATGGTTGTATTTTAATATTGTCTCTATTTTAGATAATGTGTGTGTTTTTATACTATATCCCGTTATTTGAGGCCAGTCGTGACGCAGGGGCATAAAGTGAGAGTGTAAAACCGACTGGTTGTGGATTCGGTCCCCAATCGAGGAGATGAAATATTTACTTAAATTTATATTTCCATTTCTTCGCTTAATCGTAAACAGCCTTAATTATTAATTAATTGATTTGGATAAGTACTCACAATTTTATTTGTAAAATAACTTATATTAGCTCCTGTACAGTTTTTAAATTAGTAACATATATTATTAGTTAAATATATAATTGGTATACAGAATATACATAGAAAGCACGTTTTTAGGCATTTTTATATAATCTATAAAATAATCAACATTTTCGGGCAAGTTCAAGTCGTACTCGTGCCCCGAGAGTTTTCGTACCAGTTTCATGAAAGGAGATACACCAAAAAAAAAAAAACTAATTAAGTTGT
>JAAIXJ010000122.1:488850-534355 GCA_013403705.1 Heliconius hermathena | reverse complement strand
CGATGGGATCTTCAATAGATGGCGCTGTGCATAAAAGAAAAAAGAGTTTGGAAAGGTAACCGCTACACTCTATATTTTCTTTTATGCACAGCGCCATCTATTTAAGATCCCATCGCAATTAGTGATAGCGTTACGTGTATGAAAGAGAGTATCAAGATTCGTTAGTACCTACTATTTTTGTCAATAGATAGCGTTACTTGTATCGATTTTTTAATATCTCAAATATTAACTTCTTAAAAACTTAAATACTTATATCTTTTGATAGAGTGAAGCGATTACAATAAAATAAACACTAAAAGCTACTTTGATTTATTTGTAATTTTTATGTATAAAAGTTGCTTAAATTTATTGTGTACTTTTTACGTGATACGTGTTTACATAAACAGACAAACAGACGAACAGACAAACAGATAAACAGACAAACAGACAAAAATTCCAAAAATGTTGGAAATGGATTCTGTTAATTGTCCTTTAACACCCTGGCTAATTTTTTTTTAAATATTTTTAATGTACAGAAACGACTTTTCTACAGATTTATTATAAGTATATAGATTACCTTAATTACCTTTCAATAAATTTAATTTGTTATATAATTGCCTTTTTAACTATTTTTTATTATTTTGTGAGTTTTCTTTTTTACAGATGTAAAGCAATCTTACATCTATAAACTTATCTTTTATTAATAAGTTCTTTGATTTTCACGATTATTACACATTTTAAATAAAACTAATTTAACCGGATTAATCATGTATATTTAAGATTTTACACTTTGGAAACCCAACGTTTCGAACACTTTGCAGTAGTCCGTGGTCACGGGTAGTCTAAGGTGGCATTCGTCTGTCAGTTGACATAATTATTAAATCAAAGTACTGCCAATGATTTCTTAATTGCCTGGATTCCTGCAGAATGAGCTGATAGTATCTTGCCCTCTGGTATGGTGGGTTTGAGACTTCAATGATTTTATGAGTGGGTCCCAGGAGGTAGAAAGTTTCCAGCCATCCTCTCTATTGAAATTAGGATGTTTTTGTATTTCAATAGCCTCGCGGATCATTCTAGGAATGTATCTGTATTCCTTAGCGAGGATTTGGGGTTTATCAAACCTAGTGTAGCGGCTGGGTTTATCCACAGTATGCTCACACACAGCTGACTTCGATTCATACCCATTCTTGGAATCAGAGATGTGTTCCTTCACTCTAACACCGATGCTTCTCTTTGTTTGACCGATGTATGATAAGATACAGTCACAGTCTAGTTTGTATACACCTGCACTCTGTAAAGGAATTTTACTTTTTACTCGTCTCAAGACTCACTTTCTTGTTAGGCTTGAATATGGTTTTTATGGAAGCTCTTCTTAAGATGTTGCCAATCCTGTCTGTAACCCCCTTCACATATGGTAGTATTTTTTCCAAAAATAATAATACCAAATATACGCGATTAATCCGGTTAAGATAGTTTCATTTGAAAATAACAATTTAATTACTTCAAAGTAAACTGAATTAAAAGATAATAAATAAAATTCATTGATTGATTGAGCTACATTTGGGCCCATATCGCAAACTATTTATCCTATATGCATGAAACTTGGTACGTTTATGAAAACCATTTAGTTGGTTAAATTTTTATTCAAGTCTACGGTCTCTTAAAACACAGAAAAAATCAAGTCAAGTCAATGCAATCAAAAGATACGAGACTTATGCATCTGCATTTTATATGTAACGTCTATGCTTCCCGTGGACATATAGTTATGAAATTTGACACAATTTGAGAAATGTATATACGTAAAGAATAAAGTCTGAAAAGTGAACATTTATAAGTATTTCATACAAAAAAAATATTAGAAACTTATATTTGTAGTTCATTTTATACAAAATGAATGCATATGCCCGCAAACTTAAATTTGTAAGTTAGTTATTAATAAAATGTTAAATTAATAAAATTAGTTATTAATAAGTAGTTCTTCCCGCTAACCTACAATCCTGAAATTGGTACGGAAGCCTCTGTACGTGAGTAGTGTGGAGATTATATTTTTAAAATTTTATTTGCAATGTATGGATCTAAAAATGAAGAGTCTGTGTTCGCTCAGGGTCTAATTCAAGCTCAAAGTTTGACTTGGCTGTGTTTTACTACCAAAGTCCAGTACAAGCTGAGAGTATATTTACTTGCAAATATATTAAAATCTGAACGTAAAAATTTTGAAATTTCAACCTCGATTTCTAAAGGATTCTATCGTCAGATCCTGTTTTGGTTGAAAAGAGACAAGCGAGGAAGTACATGCTTTCAAATATAAAAAATGTTTTTAAAATTGATTTGCAAGTCCAATACAACGTAAACGCGACAGGTTGAGGGTTCGATTCCCACTCGAGGAAATGCAACATTTATTGAAATTTATATTTTCATTTCTTCGCTGTGGTGTTGAAGCGCGGCGTTGAATCCCGCCACTTAACATACAATGTCGCCAAAATTCAGCGTAAAATGGGGAGCGGAGTGTCTTCTATCCTGTTGTGTGCGGGATACAGTGTGAAGCTGATTTAATTTAATTTTATAATTTTTTTAAAATTAAATTTACTAGAAAATTGTCAAACTTTCTTGACTATTTTTATATTGATCTTTTTGGGTAAGAGTTTTAATTGTATTTTTCTACCTTAATTTATTGTTAGTAACAATTCTGGAGCGGCCATCAAACTATAATAGAGTGAGCGCGGATCATTCACTCCTCTCATTCCTATGCCCACAATCCTTCAGAAATTGCTTGTGAAAGATTAAATAAATTTGAAGGTATAATACCTGTACAAATGTAAGAAATAAGCCGTTGCCCAAATTAATAACGGAAACGCTAAGTCACATAATTAGCATTTCCGATATTAATTTGGGGAACGACTATATAAATGTAAAAAACCGTTTTAACATTTTATCGAAAATTCAGTATATAATTAACAGTTGCGATTAGCAGTCATGGATCGTGTCGAGTTTCACGTGAATGGAATGAAATATTCAGGTAATATATTAAATATTTATGTATTTTTTAATTTTTATGCTCTAGTTGTAATAGTTTCTTTATTATATTCTTTATTGCACTTTAAAAAACACATATAGGTAATACAAAATTAAAAATATTAGTTAACAATGGTGGGCTTATTTCTAAAAAAAATCTCTTCCAGCCAACCAATGAAAGTGGGTATGATTGTCCAACAGCGGGAAGAGAATATAGTACAGTTTTCAAACAAAGAGGGAAATAAAATAAAAAAATAAAAATAATAATACTAAACAAGACACATAATATCCAAAGTACCTTTATTACCTGTTTTAAATTAATTAATAATCTTATACATTATTTGGAAAACTAATTAATATTTGTTTTGCTAATATATTTTTCTATTTGGTTGGGTGCTAGACAAATTATGAAATAGCGAGAACCATAAAAATATTTTATAATAAATTTAAGGATTTTTTTCATGTTTTTATAAACAAAAACAAATGTGTTTGCAAAAATATTACATGATTAATAACTTTTTTATTTAGTGGGATGCGAAGTAAGTTCCACTACAACGCTTTTACACTTCCTCCGGGAACATTTGGAGCTGCGCGGCACAAAGTACATGTGCCTGGAGGCCGGTTGTGGTGTCTGCATTGTCAGCGCTGAAAAATCCGCCAATACTCTGCCGGAGGCTGTTAATTCTGTAAATTTTGTTTTAATTATAGTATCGCTAAAAATAATACATTTGATACTGAACGAAATAGCTTCGCGCTGTATCACTCACACAACAGGATAGGCAGAGGGAGCCAGGGAACGTAATGTTAAGATATTCCGCTTCTTTTTAAGACACTTCCGTTCCCAACTTTTCGATTTTTCGAATGGCAGAATTCAACGCCGCACTTACTGAAAGTCTTTGAATAAATTTTGCTATATAGGGGAGATCGTGTACCTTCCCTCACAGCTTCTGTTTTAATTAACTTAAGGTATTGGTTTTTCATATTCGATCCCCACTCGAGGAGATGGAATATTGACTTAATTTATATTTTTTCGCTCTGATGTCGAGGCAAAGCCATTCAACAGGCAACGGACTGTATTAACACTAGGTTCCCTCTGCCTACCATGCTGTGTTCGGGATACAGCGTCAAGCTGATTTATTTATTTTATAAAATTTTTTAGCAGCCTTTCGAAATGACCATCGTTGTACTATAACCGTCTTTATAGCTTCTATGACGTTATCCGGCTTCCGGCTATTGAGCTTAAGTCTAGTACTTTCCTCTTACTTCGTGGCATCTAAAACAACAAAAATAATAATTAGGGCAGTCCCAATGTACAAAAATATGAAATTAAACAATAACAATTTTGCGTATGCAACAGAAGATAATGTGTCACCACATCAATCCTCCCCTTTTAGAAAAAAAACTAATATTCAAAAAAATATGAAAAATAATTTTAAAATAACATAGGAATATACATAATTAACAATATCGCATTCAATTCCAAGAAGAAAAAAAATGTATAAGTAATATTAAAAAAAAAGTATTTAAGACAAGTAATCAAAAGTTATTTATTACCTTGAAATTATAAAATGCTTCAAACAAGTACAATTACTCATATTATCGCTCAACAATTTGCTAGTAAGCAATTTTATATGGATTGCACAAAACATATTTATCATACTTTTCGCGGCGTTGAGTTCTGCCACTCAACACGCAAGTGAGGAACAGAGTGTCTTAACACTAAGTTCCCTGCTAAGCTAGCTAATAAGCTGATATTTATCATATTACATTACGTTGAATTCTAATATCTTGTTCTTTAAAACTAAATATATTTACTTACTTGAGGAGATGAAATATTTATTTAAATTTATATTTCCATTTCTTCGCTCTGGTGTCGAGGCAAAGCGCGGCGTTGAGTTCTGCCGCTCAACATGCAATGCCTCCAGAATTCAGCAGAAAGTGTCCCCACGGAGTGTCTTAACACCAGGTTCCCTCTGCCTACCCTACAGTGCGGGTTACAGCATGAAGCTGTATTTTTTTTTGCTTACTTATTTAAGTACCCACCCACTGCTTCGCCAGCTTAAATCCTTTTATTACAGTTGTACGCTTCTATGCACCTATGTACATTATGCTTACAACGGTAATTCTAACCAATTTTGATCCGATAAATTTCTCCTCTGTACCATACCATGAATCTTTATCGGGCGTTTTTTGACCGCCGCGACCACCACGTACAAGCTTCTATAGCTTCTATAGCAGCTTAATTCCATCTTTTCAATCGTTCATTTACATATGTTCGCAATAGCTGCCAAAGCTGGGCTGTCGTTTTATCCATCAATTTTTAAATTAAGCCTTATAATTTAACAAAAGTTAGGTTTTATTTTATGCATCCTATTTACCTAATAACGGAATAAGTAACAGGAAAGATCTGCATAATCAAATATGGGAAAGAGAAGAGATTAAGGCAATGGTATTTTGGTTTTAAGTGGCAATAAGTTTTTCAATCTCTTTACTTTTTAAATTTAATTTCTGCAAATATATTTAGCGTGAAGTTAAAAAAATATAACTTTTGTCTTAACCAATGAGCCAATGGATGGAATTATGGACCAATTAGGCAAAACATATCATAAAAGTACGCATAATATACTATTTATATATATAAAAATACTTCAGTGCATGATTTCTATTACATCGTGCCATGGCTGGAAAATAATAACCATTGAAGGAATAGGCAATCGATGGAAGGGATATCATCCTTTACAGAAGGCGCTCGCTGAGAATAATGGATCTCAATGTGGATATTGCAGTCCTGCTTTCGTTATGTCTATGTATAGGTATGTAAAATAAATATACGTTTAAGAAAAAGATTAAATAATTCAACTTTATGCTGTATCCTACTCACGTAGGCAGACACTAAGTTCTCCACTTTTTGCCGAATTTTTCGAGGCATTGCGTGTTAAGTGACAGAACTCAACGCAGAGCTTTAAGAAAAAGATATAGTTGCTATAATTTAAATTTAAAATATTTTTCAGCTTATTAAAGAGTAAAAAAAATATAACGATGTTGGAAATCGAAAGAAATTTGACTAGTAATATCTGTCGGTGTACAGGATACAGACCAATCCTGGAGGCATTCAAAAAATTTGCTAGCGATGCTCCCAATCCACAAGTTCTTGATATTGAAGACATACAACAATTATGTAATAAAACAGAAAACGTTTGTTACAAACAAAATGAATGCGATGAAAGTGGCTGGTGTATCGTTAATAAGGATAATTTTGAAAACAACATTTTTCATATTGAACTAAAGGATGGAAAGCAATGGTACAACGCCAAGAGTATATCAGATATATTTGAGATTTTTGAAAAGTATGGTAAAGATTCTTATATGTTGGTTGCTGGAAACACTGGAAAAGGTACTGGAAATTAGACCTTGTTATTATTGTTACACAATAAAATAAATTTAGTTTCATAATATATCGTTACAAAGCAAGTTTCGAAGTTTATTTTCTCTATTTACATTAGGAGTTCGGCATATCGAGGATTATCCTCAAATTTTAATTGATATAAGTACAGTGTTGGAGTTAAGAGGACACTTTTTTGACCAAAATTTGACAATTGGTGCTGGCACTACACTTACAGAACTTACAAATATATTGAAAGACGCATCTGATACAGAATATTTTGACTACCTCAAAATCATAGTAGACCATTTAGAGCTCGTGGCTCATATAGCTGTTAGAAATGTAAGTAATTACCATAAAATACTCTTAGACCTTAATTTACTATTTTCATGTAAATTAATTTACATGAAAAATATTTTCATGTAAATTAATTTACGTGGCGCAGGGGCACAAAGTGTGACTGTTAAAACCGACTGGTTGTGGGTTCGATCCCCACTCGAGGAGATAAAATATTTACTTAAATTTATATTTCCATTTCTTCGCTCTCATGTCGAGGCAAAGCGCGGCGTTGAGTTCCACCACTCAACGCACAATGCCTCCAGAATTTGGCAGAGAATGGTGAACGGAGTGTCTCAACACTAGGTTCCTTCTGCCTACTTTGCTGTGTGCGGGATACAGCGTGAAACTAATTTATTTAATTTATTTGCAAAAAATGAAACAGAAAAAGTATAGGTAATTTAATATTTGTTATTTTGATGTAATGTATTATAATAGTTTAAAAAAAATAAGGCCAGTCGTAGCGAAGGAGCCACTTGGAAGGAATGGGATATTTAATATTTTCATTTCGCCGCACTGGTAACGAGGCAATGCACGGCGTTGAGTTCCAGGTTCCCTCTGCCTACTCTGATATGTGCAGGATACAAGGTGAAGCTTTTTTTTTCCGTTTTAATCTTGCAATAAGACTACAAACAGATGTGGTGGATGTTACAACGTAAAGCTAAAAGAATAATATTATATAATATACATGTATATGTTACAGCTTGGGACGGTAGCTGGTAATTTAATGTTGAAACATATATATCGTGACTTCCCATCCGATGTTTATCTTCTCTTAGAAGCAATAGGAGCCGAGATTATATTGGGTAAGAAATCACATATACAGAGTGTTTTTGTCATCACCACTTTAAATGAAACCACAATTTTAATTCCTTTATAAAAACCTAATACAATTTAAAACAAAAGAGATTTTTCCAAAAATGAAAAACTTATTTTTTCAAACAAAATAATTAATATATAAAATAATTATAATAATATAAACACAAACTCCATTTGTCAAGAATGACGCACACAGACACAAACGTTTCACGAAATCGAGTCGTAGGCAATGGCGGAGATGTTGAATTGCGTGAAATAGAACGTGAAATAGAGCGGGAGATATCCCTTTTTCATTTAAGTATGTTTTTTGAAAATGAAAAGCGGCAGATCGGCAACGCTTAACAGTATTTTTGTAGTAGTAGTTATTTACGTAATTGGTATCTATTCGTAACTACGTCACATGAAATACAGCTTGGATAAACGTCGTGAAATGAAAAAAAAAATCTGCGTCTAAACTGTTGAAGTATCTTGATTAATTTCTTTAGGTATGAGTTTAAAATATTTAACCCTATATGCTGTTTATTGTATATTGTCGCCACTGTTTTAGTACATCAAGATGTACTGAAAGAAGTGTATCTTTTATTTTTCTCTTTGTTTTACACCGCACATTTACCTCAGCATTCTCATTTCCGTGACATGAAGCTCCTGAGTGTGCCGAGATAGTGCTGGCCAGCATTCGCTGCTGTATAAAATAACCGGTCGAATGATGCTTTTGTTTATTGAGTTTGGATGGTATCCCGCAATCGCAGACCAGATAAGTGACCTCCCGCGACTTGGCCCAGGCAGCGCTTATCCGGCTGCGGACATCGTGATGGATTCATCCAGACTCGTGCACAACGGATCCAAGGTACCTGAACTTTTCCGACTTAACGGCTGGTTCAGGACCTATTATACATGTATGGATAGTGCTCGCTCGTAAGGACTCGATCCTTTCATTTTCATAACAAAACTTAACATTTTCTTAATTTTAGTGTCATCTCCTGGAATTAATAAAAAAGTAACATTAAAAGATTTTTCGAATGTAAACATGAAAGGAAAAGTTATAAAAAGTATAATATTACCGCCATTGAATAATGACAATAAATTTGTCACATTTAAGGTATGACAGCATAATGTTTTTATTTGATTAAATGTATATGTAATTCTCATTATGTTAATTAATATTAAATTGTTATATAATAAAATTATAGATTTTTAGATCAAATATCATATTGTAGCTAATGTTATTTCATTTAGTTTAGTATTCTCTAGTGGGGATCGAACCTACAAACAGTCACGTTTACAGTCACACACTTATGTGCGTGCGCCACAACATAATTATTTTCGGCGTTTCGCCACTCAACACGCAATGCTTCTAGAATTCCGCGGAAAATGGGGTATGGAGTGTTTTAACACTAGGTTCCCTCTGCCTACCTACAGTATGCTGGATACAGCGTGAAGTTGATTTTTTTATTATTTAATCTATTATAATATTAAATGGAGGCCAGTCGTGGCGCAGCGGCACAAAGTTTGACTATAAATCGACTGGTTGTGGGTTCGATCCCCACTAGAGGAGATGAAATATTTACTTAAATTTATATTTCCATTTCTTCGCTCTGGTGTCGAGGCAAAGCGCGGCGTTGAGTTCTGCCACTCAACACGCAATGCCTCCAGAATTCGGCAGAAAGTGGGGAACGGAGTGTCTTAACACTAGGTTCCCTCTGCTTACCCTGCTGTGTGCGGGATACAGCGTGAAGCTGATTTATTTTTGATTTATTTATTTTATAATATTAAATGAGCAATTTGAATAAGTAACCTAAATTTCGGATGATTTAACATTTTTATTATTGTATCGTGTCACATTATCACGCTAAAGTAGAGTTAAATTTCTATAAAATCATTCATTGTCACTCAACTTTTTGTCGGATTATATGTCCTAAGGCCTTCTGAAAAAAAGATACACAGTTTTCTACCTTTTTTCTCTTCTATATACATTTTTTGTGTTTTTCCTTAATAAAAATATTATATTGGAAAATATATCTTAGCATTCTCGATCGACCATTCAGGTACACAGATTAAAGCTAATGTTAAAACATTGCAAATTAAGTGGTGAAATTCAACACCGTGCTTTGCTTTCTCGCACATATAAAATAATTTTGACATAACCTACAACATCGCATTTACAGTCATATATTATCTCATTATGCCACGATGGCTCCACTTTTAACCTTTTTATATTTATCGTTTTATAATTATCTAATATACAAATTTTCAGGTATCAGCGCGACAGCGAAATGCACATGCACATGTTAATGCTGCATTTTACTTTAAATTAGGATCTAATAATATAGTCCGTAAAGCGAGGATTGTATACGGTGGATTATCACCAAATTTTATACGTGCTGATAATACAGAAAATATATTAGTGGGGAAAGAGTTATTTTGTAATAACACTTTAAAATCTGCATTAACTATGCTTTCGAAGGAAGTGATTGTGGACGAAAACCCACCAGAACCATCAGTGCAATATAGAAAGAAACTAGCTCTTGGACTATTTTACAAGGTTACCTTAATTTTATATTGCCATTACGACTGTATTTAAATGCTAGATTTTAATTCATGTCGCGAATTATTAACGCTGCAAAACGTATTAAAAGAGGTATTGAAAGGTTTGAGTAGAGTTGAGTTGAGTTGCGTATGCCACGCATGTAAATAATATTTCATACAATTTTTGACTTTATACGCAGACATAAAATAACTTTTTTATTTATAATAACACAATGTTTATTCTAAATGGAATGCAAATATGCATTGTATAATATTTTTATTTCATTTTTAGGGTTTATTACAACTATGTCCAAAAGATAAATTAGGTTTAAGATACAAATCTGGTGCAATAAAATTGGTGGAAACTCGCCCGGTATCTAAAAGCTCACAAAGTTTTGCAACTGATCCTACTGTGTGGCCCCTCAATCATCCAGTAACTAAAATAGAAGCTTATGTAAGTATATGTTTGAAATGGCCAAAATATACAAGAGACATACTATGTTAATGCATTCAGTCCAGCGTATTTAGTTTATAATGATTTATGAATATGTTTTCTTATTTTGTCTGTGTGTCAAGGTGAAAGGTTGGAAAATGTATCAGAATTAGTACATAAAAAATGAAATAAACTGATTTCGAGAAACTGATATTCTAAATTGTCATCCATTTATAAATTGTGTAGTAAATAATTGTAAAAAATATATTTTTAGATTCAATGTGCAGGCGAGGCTGTTTATGCAGAGGATATACCCGCGATACCTAAACAAACGTTTGCCACATTTGTCCTCACCACTGTAAGCAAAGGAACTATAGACTCTATAGATGCTACAGAAGCATTGGTAAACAAATTTTTGTAAGGTACAATTAATACGTAAGAATGATAAACGTTGATGATAATAAATAAAGAATTTAAACTATTACAGGCACAACATGGTGTTTTAGCATTTTACTCAGTTAAAGATATTCCAGGTCTTAATTCATTCATACCTCAAGAGGACCCCATGAATTCGGCTAATGAAGAAATTCTATGTGATGGTGAAGTCCGTTATTTCAGTCAACCTTTAGGAATGATTGTAGCGGAAACTTATCATATAGCAAACAAAGCTGCATTGCTTGTTAAAGTAACATATCGTGATATAAGCAAACCTATTACTGACATAAGAATTAATAAGAACAACGCACAAAAAACTACTTTATTTAGTTCTAGAGATGCCACTAGCCGGGGTAAAAGTATTGTAAAAGTCATCAAGGGAGAAGAGACAATTTTTGGCCAATATCACTTTTGTTTAGAGAATATTGCTTGCGTAACCTGGCCAACAGATGACGGACTCAGAGTGAATCCTTCATCACAATATATTGATGCTGATCAATTAATGATATCCAGATGTTTAGGCGTTGATCAAAATAGGTATTAATTTTTTTTATTGTACAAAAATTAAATAATTTGTACAGATGTATGATATAAATGATAGTTGTGAAACGATTCTGCTAAAATCTAAACCAATATTCTAGGTAGAAATATAAAATTTTTAATATCATAATATGTTTAGTGTAGACGTGAAAGCTTTGAGAGTTGGTGCGAGCTATGGTTTAAAACTATCCAGACAGACCTTAGTTGCAACAGCTTGTTGTATTGCTGCGTACAAGTTGAAAAGACCATGCCGATTCCTTTTACCACTCAAAATTCAAACGAAAGCGTTAGGAAAAAGAATGTCTTCATCAACAAATTATGAAGTAAGTGGTAATGCTTAATATAACCTTTTTTTTCGTTTATTTATATTATTTGAAGGATTATTGATTATATCCTTAATTTTTTTATGAATTTATGAATGGTGATTGTTGTAGATTGGTGTTAATGAAAAGGGTATCATCCAATTTCTCAATTACGATATTTTTGATGACAACGGTTATATCGTCAATGAACTTTTAGTAAGTCTCGCACTAGAGACTTATTATAATTGCTATAAAAAAGACACTTGGAATTTCCGCTGTTTTAATACTGTTACTGACACTCCATCAAATACTTGGTTTCGTTCACCAGGTATAAATCAAAATATATACTACTGATAATTATGTAAAATTTATGCTCAAGGGATAAATTAACAATCTAATCAAAACTTTCAAATATCAGGTACATTAGAAAGCATTAATACTACTGAGGTGATGATGGAAAGAATAGCCTACGAATTAAGTATGGATCCTTTAGAAGTTCGTTTAAATAATCTAGACGCAGAATATTACCCTGATATTCTTGAGATGATAAATACAATAAAAAATAATTCGAATTATATAAAAAGAAAAGAAAACGTTCACAGATATAATTCAAGTAATCGTTGGAAGAAACGAGGATTAAGATTTTCTCTTATGAAATGGAAAAGTGTCACACCATTTCAAATTAATATTATTTTATCAGTATACCACGGTGACGGTTCAGTTGCAATAACTCATGGTGGTGTTGAAATAGGACAAGGAATAAATACAAAGGCGATTCAAGTTTGTGCTTACTTTCTTAATATACCATTGAATAAAATAAAGATCAAAGCCAGTAACACTACAGCAAATGCTAACAATTCTCATACAGCTGCAAGTCTAACTACTCAATATGTAGTATTAGGAGTTCAAAGATGCTGTGAGCAACTTCTTCAAAGACTTGCACCTCTTAGAGCAGAAATGGGAAACCCGACGTGGGAACAACTTATTGCTAAAGCTTACAAACTTAGAATGAATTTGCAAGCATGTGGAGATATAGGGGAAAAAGATATTTTTGAATATAATGTTTATGGAGTCACTTTGGCTGAAGTAGAAGTAGATATTTTAACAGGCGAATGGCAATTACTCCAGGTTGATTTGATAGAAGATGTCGGAAAAAGTGTCAATCCAGCCATTGATATTGGTCAGGTAAGCCTATTAATATATATTTTAAATAAAGCTATTTTAACCGGATTAATCGTGTATATTTAAGATTATACATTTTGGAAACCCGACGTTTCTTTGCAGTAGTCCGTGGTCACGGGTAGACTGAGGTGGCATTCGTCTTTCAGTTGACATAATTATTATATCGAACTACCGCCAACGATTTCTTAATTGCCTCGCGTACTGCCCTGGATTCCTGCAGAATTAGCTGATAGTATCTTGTCCTCTGGTATGGTAGGTTTGAGACTTCAATGATTTTATGAGTGGGTCCCAGGTGGTGAAAAGTTTCCAGCTTTCCTCTCTATTGAAATTAGAATGTTTTAGTATTTGTGGCTGGGTTTATCCACAGTATGCTCACACAGCTGACTTCGATACATTCTTGATATCGAAGGAACACCTTCACCCTAACACCGATACTTCTCTTTGTTTGACCAATGTATGATAAGTCACAATCTATTAATATATATTTAAATGTTATTTTACCTATGTATTTCTCAGATAAGAGCAGACTACCTATTTTGTTTCACATAAAAAAAACTTTATATTTTTTTAATATAGCAGCATATATATATTTTTTATTTTATTTTTATTTATTTTATAATATATTTTTTAATATAGTAGAGGAGGCAGATTTACGACAACCCGTAACCTACACACCGCCCAATCTTCGAAGCTTTGCATGCCGTGTGATCCCGGCCTAGAATAGGATCATCCTGGTACTGGTGGTGTCGTAAGAGGCGACTAAAGTACATGTGGTGGAGTCACGTCGCCAGCAATGGCAACACGCATGGGCAGACTCGACCAGATCATTACCACCCACGGCATTTAAACCGGCGTTAAGTAGTGGCTTTATGCCAATGCGTTTCGCATCAGGTAATGCCAGGCTCCGGCGCCCAACCCACCTTAAAGGCCGGCAACGCACCTGTAGTTACTCTGGTATTGCACGGGGTCGTGGGTGGCGGTAATCACTTACCATCAGGTGACCCGAATGCTCGTTTGCCTAAAAAAAAATGTTAAAGAGGCGGAACTCAAAGAAGTGCTTTATCTTCATTGTTTTTGAAAATTCTTCTTGCAATTATTCTTATAGAAAATAATTAATTCTTCTGAGTAAAAACCAAATCCATAATCGTTTCGTTAATCATACATCCAGACGCCTTGCTGTTACTCCATGATGGCCTCATTTCATTATACACTAATGTATTATAACAAACAGCTTAGTCAAAATAGAGACAGCGATAGACAGAGTTACTGCTTTATGTAAAACATTAAATGATTTCAGGTAGAGGGAGCGTTCATACAAGGTGTGGGTTATCAAACAATGGAAGAATTAAAATATAATCCTGAAACAGGAGAACTGTTAACTGATAGAACTTGGAACTATTTTGTGCCCCTTGCAACTGATATACCGACGATATTTAACGTGTCTTTACGTAAGAAATCCTATAGCTGCAAAGCTATTCTAGGATCTAAAGGTATTTTTTCAAACACAAAATATTATAATCTTACATATATTTCACATATTTAAAGTGATAATTCACACTTAGGGAACCTGCGCCTCTTGAACAGTTCCCAAGAACAGACAGACAACTCTTTTTAGATGGTGTCCCAGAGGTGCGGTGTTGTATCTTGCTATGTTCACTTTTTATATGTTTTCTAAAAAAGTACCAAACTGCTTATATGTTTTCTAAAAAAATACCAAACTTACATTTTTTATGCATATAAAATTTTAAGCATGTTCCGAGCCAGCTATATGTATGGCAGTGGTAGTACCACTAGCGATGAGAGAGGCCATAGTGTCTGCTAGAAGTGATACTGGACTACCTGCTAACGAGTGGTTTCAAATAGGTAATGTATTAAATAAAAAATATTTATGCTAGGCGTTAAGTGACTTAGTTGCGTTATGATTGAGTAGACAGGATTTTGTGGAAGGCATACATTTTAATATTATTACGTTCTTGATCTAATTAGATATGGGTCAACATAAAGGGCAAGTGGTCTTTATTCTCCGTACCTAAATAATACTAGATTCAACTAGATCAACTTAAAGAACGAATTATTTTAATTTTCAAATAAAAGCGCGGCGTAGTGTTCCGCCACTCAAGACACGGAAACTTGTTATTATTTTAACCCTACAAGGCTCAATTTTTTTTTCGTGCGTGAAAAAAATATATTGGTTAAAATAAGTGATCAGAAGATAGGGAAAACTTATAAAAATAAAATTAAAACCATATTTTACTGAAAAAATAACTTTTTATTTCAGTTCCACATATGGTACACTGAGCTTTTACTATACTTATTTGGTATTGAATTACTACATATTGAATCGCCTTGGAAATAGTTTCTTATGTACTTAACTTAGCTTCACGCTTTATTCCTAGCGGGGTAGTCAGAGAGAACAGAGCGCCAAACTCTACGGTCTCTACATACCTCTTTCGCCTCGTCCACTGTCATCAACCTCTTCATACATGCATTCCGGGGGTCCTCATGCTTTTTACGTGACCTTCCTTTAGTATTTTTGATATTGTGTTTTCGAAGGTCAACCGAGGTCA
Organism: Heliconius hermathena; assembly: GCA_013403705.1. NCBI lineage: Eukaryota > Metazoa > Arthropoda > Insecta > Lepidoptera > Nymphalidae > Heliconius > Heliconius hermathena. The sequence continues at coordinate 518,842 of JAAIXJ010000122.1, read as the reverse complement.
CCCCCTACCTCTCTTACTACTCACTTTTCCATCATATTTTTTTTTACCATTCTTTCATCACTCATTCGTTCGACGTGCTCAAACCAGCTGAGCACGTTCTTCTTCATTCTTGACGTGACATCCTAGCTAGAGTCTGCTATTTCGGTGTATCTCTTCATCGCGGATTCGACTAGATAAGCTGACTTCACATATTCTGCGAAGAGATCGCATCTCCACGGCATTTATCTTTCCTTCAATCTTCTTCTGTAATACCCACGTTTCGCTGCCGTATAACAGAGTCAGTACCAACACTGCATTGTCTACGGCCAAACGTGCAGCTGTTCTGACGTTTCGCCGTCTTACCAATGAAGCTAAAACTCCGTTAACCTTGTCACCCGCAGCAATACGCCTTTCCACATCAATCTCGTCTCTCGTATCTTCGTATCTTCGTATTTTGTATCTTCTGTCTCTACTGAACAATTCCCTTTTAAATAAAACGACTATCACTTATATATTTTATTATTTTATATATTTAGAAATCATACTTATAACTTATTTCATAAACTTCATAAATCTGCTTATTGATCGAAAGATCAAAAGCAATCATTAGATTTATCGAGGCAAAGTTAGTTTTGCATCCAGGATATTTGCTCCGTTGTCTTTTTTGACTCCATACAGGAAAATACTCTAGTCTAGTCTGATATCACGATGAGGTAGGACTGATATATTTGGTTTCTGTCTTTTATTTCCAACCTCATCAGATAAATCTTCCACATAAATCTTCTTTTTTTTTCTTTAAGTTATAGTTACAGAGCCAGGGATTCTAGATTCATTCTAGACCAATTGTGTTACTCATAGTCGATGATCGTCTAGGTGCCCGAGATTGGGTAATAGTACCTGTAGTTGTCTCTGATGTACTAGGCTGAGGGTCTGATATTTCTAAAAAAAATCATCGAGATCGTTGACGGGAGAACACTGCGGAGATTTTTGGGTAATCTTTCGATGTCATCATCACATTCAGCATCACAAAAATCTTGTCCGACCTCAAATCCAGAAGGAATGACCAAGAAACCCTTAATATTTTAGTCATGCAATCTTCTTCGCGGAATTAACTAAAAAAATCGTAATATTTATAAGGAAAGTTATCGTAAGTACGTATAAGTAAAAACGCACACTAAAGCTCAACGTACCGTATGTGGAACACACATAAAAGTATGATTTTCTAATATGTTTACTTATGTAATATAAAAAATAACTTACCTTTGCAAAATATACACTTACTTATAACACACAATATTTTTTTTAAGTCAAAACTGTTGAATAACAATTTTTTAAATATTTTTTAATTTCAACAAATGAGTAACGTTTCAATTTCATTCAAATTTTGCATTTCATTTGCTATAACTAATACATGAATGATATTATTAGGTAAAGAGCCATACTATAACATTGCTAAATATCTGTAGCTTCTATCAAGATGTCAAGATGTATTGCTACTTCTAGTTTTATAATTATAGGAACGATTAAAGTGGATGTCCCTCATGATTGTAGGGTTAAGTATTATATTTTTTTAGCTTTATGCTGTACCCCGCTCATAGCATAGTAGGCAAATAAAACCTGGCAATCTAGATTTAGTAACACTAGTGTTACGATACTCTGTTGCTATTAAGACACATTTTCACTTTGTCCCGAATTCTGCAGATATTTCGTGTTACGTGGCGGAACTCAATGCATGCTCAATGCCAAACAAGAAAATTTATATTAAATAGATATTAAGTATGTAATTTCATCGAGTGGGAATCGAACCCACAATCTGTTGCGTTTGTGTTCCCCTGCGCCACGACTGGCCCCATCAACATTTTCTTGTTTCTAGATATTAAAAATACGATATATAAGGTAATATAATATTATTAATGGAAAACATTTAGACCTATTAAAATGATCTTAAAGAACCCGTGCTAATTTAAAAAGTAATATAATATCTTAATTGTTACTTTTTTTCAGATGGACCTCACACGGTTGAAAAAATATGTTTAGCTTGCGAGACAAATATGGACGACTTCAAATTTTACTAGATACACTCTCTCCTTGAAGCTTCTTTATAAAAGAAAAAAATGTTTTATAATTTATAAAATATTTTATACATTTCTTGTATTTTTTATGTTCCTGTTATAAACAAATAAAGAAATTGATCTGTAAATACATTTTGTTACATAAAGCTTTTCTTAAAGTTTTTAGAATTTCTATTATTTGCCCAGACGTTCTATTTTAGTATTACTTAACTACGCACATAACTGAAAAGATCTATGGGATGGATAGGAGAAATAAAGTACAATTTTTCCAATATTTTTTTACATTTGATTATATACACACATTTGCTATTCAACGTCTGTGTTCTTTGATCTTCCCGTACATAGCAAGCCCAGTGCAGAGATCCGCTTACTCTATGGCTTAAATTCAAAACATGTCAATAAGTTAAAAAGAAAATCCAATGCTGAGTTTTGCCAGTTTCACTTTTTCTCACATAGCAGGCTAGACAAAGACAATCTGTTTTTTCTTTTTTATCGTGAGAATAGCCCTGTCGGTGTACGCCACCCAAGTGGAGAATTGTGTGGAAATCATGGCCCGATAGATGTAGGCCGTCTTCACTACTCACTAAAACATCACGGTACTCCTGTTCAATCGCCACTTCGAATAAAGTAAAAGTTAACTTCACTGCTAGCTATTATACTCTTTTCACCTTCATGCTTTACCAAGAAAAATTGGATAGGTAGGGAGAACCTAGTGTAACCTAGAACCTAGTGTAAGGAACCTAGAGAACCTAGTGTAGAAAATATTTTAGGTTTTTAGACTAAATTCGATATGCGTGTTGATTGCCGGAACTCAACGCCGCGCTTTGTCTCATCATCAGAGCGAAGAAATGAAAATGCTAAATATTTCATTCCTCCGAGTGGAGATCGAACCTACAACCTGTCACGTTTACAGTCGCTCGCTTGTGCCCCTGCGTTACGATTCACCTAAAAAAAAAATATCCCAACAATTATATAAATATAATTAATGATAGTCGATATATATGTACGTATCAGAAAATTTCTATCTTGATATTAAAAAGTTAAAAGCTTCCCTTATTAATCTGTAGAAGCGTCGTTAAAAATAACACATTGGAAAGTAGAAATTTAATATCACGGACCTTAGAGGAAAAATTTACACGATGCACTTTTGCGGCCTCGTATATCTACTTAGCTGCCATGCTCTTTTTAAAACTATATATAAAAAATATATATAAGAGGCCGTCGTGGCTCAGTAGGTCAGCGTCTAACTGTAAGCACGCTGGTTATAGGTTAGATTCAAACTCAGGGGATTGATTATAATTAAATTATTTTCGGTCCCCTCAGATCGGTTCCCTCATATTAAGATTTTAAAATTTTCTTCAAATAGAAAAAATCAAATCAGCTTCATGCTGTATCCCGCACACTGCAGAGTAGGCAGAGGGAACCGAGTGTTAAGACACTCCTTTCCCCACTTTCTGCCGAATTCTGGAGGCATTGCATGTTGAGTGGCAGAACTCAACGCCACGCTTGACCTCCAGAGCGAAGAGATGGAAATATAAATTTAAGTAAATATTTCATCTCCTCGAGTGGGGATCGAATCCACAATCAGTCGGTTTTACAGTCACACTTTATGCCCCTGCGCCACGACTGGCCTCAATTAAAAAGTTACTTATTACTTACTTTTCACATTTATTGCTTACTTTTATTTTAATAATAGTACAGCAAGAAAATTACTCTCTAAAGACACTGTAAAGTACTTATCCATACTTAGAAAGTAGCCGAATCATAGTAATCACCTAATTCGTACATTTTATCCATCGCTCTCGGGAGGCCCTGTAGGCGTCCTAATTGATATTGAGCCATGGTCCGTCATCCACCTCGCTTGTAAACCTTATATATACTGTAGTAATGTTGTCTTTATTATTACTATAAGGAAGCTTTTGTTTTTTATTACTGTTCAATTTTCGTAACTGATGTTATAATAATATATATATAAGATAACAAAATATTCTTAAGAAACTCTGCTCTCCACTTTCCATCCAAGTTTGGGGATATTACATATTGAACAACGGCGCTCAACTCCGCGATTTGCTTGTGCTTGTCAGAGCGAGGAAATTAAAATTATTCATTTAAAATTTTAAAAAAGTTAAAAAAATATTCCACACTTAAGAGAAAAGAAAAATAGTATACTTTTTAAGATAACGTATAATAGACCATAGCGAGATATGAATCCGAGCATCTTGGGAACCGTTACGTTCAAATATTTATACGTTTCCTAAATAAAGTAGATTTTAAGTATTAATAATAACAAAATATAACAAAAGTATTTCATTTTGAGGGAATATGTGAGATCTTTCAAAGTGACTGGCGCAGTATAGCGAGGCATGCATTATGTTACGCTCTACTCGTTAAAGCGTGGCTTACTGTCAGACATAGAAATTCTATTCGTCTTATCTCTTTTAATATTGTTTATTTTGACAAAGAAAGTTGATGCTGGTTGAATTATTTAAAAGTTGTTTCAAAAAAATCAGCTTCATTCTATATTCCGCACATAGCAGGCAGAGGGAACCTAGTAAGAAGACATTCCGTTCTCCATTTTCCGCCGAATTTTGGAGGCATTGTGTTAAGTGGCGGAACTCAGGTCCGCACTTTGCCTTGGAGGAAATGAAATATATATAAGTATTTCATTTCCTCGAGTGGGAATCGAACCCAAAACCTATCGCGCCAACAATATCTCTAAAATTCGGCGGAAAGAGAGGAGCGGAAGTGTGGTAGTGGGAACGGAGTAACACTACTAGCTTCCTAGATTTCCTCTTCCTGCCCTGTCATATGCGGGGCACAGCGTTATAGCGGTTTTTGTGAACTACGCTATTTAATAATATTCTATATTTTCAATTATGGAGTGAAATTAAATTTCCAAAATTTTGTGGAATAATTGTCCAAATTTATTTACACTTTAAGAAGATACACAAGAGAATAATTTTACACACTCACAGAAGGAAATAAAGAAATTTAAAGAAATAGTAAAAGAAACAGATAAGCGAAACAGATACGTATTAGTAAGAAGATAAGGCTTAAAATTGAAAACAAGCAATGAGTACAATATTAAAACAAGTGAACGTCGCAAGCGATAGTAGCCGACTCTTTACTCGTAGCTAGCAAGCAGGCTACGTCACGCACAGCAAAAAAACTCGAAACAAGTTTATCTTGCGAATGCGCTGCGTGCGGATGAATTATAATAAATATAAATATTAACTTTAGTTTTAAGTAAATTTGAAAATAGAATATAGTGTAGTATTTGTATATATTATTATTAATTAATTTTATTAAAAGTTAATATTCACTACAGTACTCCCCCCCAGAGACCTGGTTAAGGGCGATAGTAATCTGGAAATCTAACTGTTCTGCCGCTTCGTGTCCGCTTCTCAAGTTTCTGCTCCACATCAGACTGAGAGATTGCCTTTGGTGCAGTAACTGGTCTGTTTGATACAGGAACGGCCTCTCGCGTAACATATGCGGGCTTGAGCCTGTCCACACTTACGTTGTTAGGCTTACCAGATATGTCTATCTGAAAATATTTAGGCGTCCTTTTAAGAACCTTGTACGGGCCTGCATATGGTGGTTCCAGTGGTTTGCGGACGTGGTCCTGCCGTAAAAAAACATGTGTCGAGTCTGCAAGGTCGGCCGGAATATGAAAAGGACCTGTCCTATGCCATGACGTGGGCTTCGGCGAGAGTCGTGCCATACTAGCACGAAGACGAGTAACCAGATTTGTGATATCACCTGTCTTGTAATCTTCAGAGGGTGCGAGAAATTGTCCTGGAAGACGAAGGGGCTCCCCGTAGACCAGCTCAGCTGCTGAAGCCTGAATGTCGTCCTTCCAGGCGCTACGGATGCCCAGCAGCACTAACGGAAGTGCTTCCGTCCAGGTTGAAGAGGAATGGCACATGATAGCTGCTTTTAGCTGCCGATGAAGTCTCTCGATCAAGCCATTGGAAGCTGGGTGATATGAAGTGGTTCTAAAATGATGTGCACCAATCATGGCTGATAGTGCCTTGAAGAGATGCGACTCGAATTGACGTCCCCTATCGGTTGTAATTCGAAGAGGGCAACCAAATCTTGCTATCCAACCAGAGAGAAGGGCGGCCGCACAGGAATCAGCTGTGATGTCTTTGAGTGGGTATGCCTCAGGCCATCGTGTGAAACGATCGATGACTGTAAGGCAATACCTGAAATCAGACGAAATGGTTAAAGGTCCGATAATGTCGAGGTGGATGTGTGCAAACCTCGACGTAGGAGTTGGGATTGAGGATAAGGGAGCAAGGGTATGACGGTGAACTTTGCTCTTTTGACAAAGTATACACTCTCGTGTCCACTCTCTACAGTCCTTGCGAATCCCTGGCCATACGAATCTCTGTGTTACCAGCCGCACTGTAGCTGTCCTACCAGGATGGCTCAAGCTGTGTAACGCTTCAAAAACTTGTCGGCGAAATTTCTGAGTAATGAACGGGCGTGGAGAAGACATTGATACGTCACAGTAGATCTTCTGGTTAGAGTCTGGCAAGTCTACCTTAACGAGTTTTAACGATGAGCCTTTTTGAAGCAGACCTAGCAGTTCAGGATCAGTATCTTGAGCAAGTGCCAGAGCCTGGTAATCAATAGAACGACTCACCTCTTCCAGTCGTGACAATGTATCAGCCACTACGTTCAAACGTCCTGGTAAGTACTGAATACTGGTTGTGAACTGTGAAATATAGTCAAAGTACCGATATTGGCGCGGTGAGCATTTCTCCCTATTAATGTTGAATGCATAGGTGAGAGGTTTATGATCAGTGTGAATCACAAAGTTTCTAGCTTCAACCATGTGTCGAAAATATTTAATGGCTTCATAAATAGCTAAAAGCTCTCGGTCGTAAGGACTATACTTCTTTTGTGCGGATGTTAATTTCTTAGAAAAGAAACCAAGAGGTTGCCATACGTTGTTGACACGTTGCTGAAGTACTGCTCCAATACCGACATCAGATGCATCAGTGGCAATAGCTAGTTCTGCAGATGGATCCGGATGAGCTAATAACGTGGCTTGAGATAAACAAGTCTTACATTTATCAAAAGCTTCCATCATCTCAGGTGTCATTGTGATCGGCCTAGCTCCTTTCATCTTGGGTCCTAAAAGCGCAGAGTCTAATGGTGCTTGAATGTTTGCGGCGCCGGGAATAAAACGACGATAAAAGTTAAACATACCAAGGAAACGTCTTAATTCCTTAGCAGTTTTAGGCACGCTGCACTCCTGTATGCTCTTTACGTTCGTTTCTAAAGGTTGAGTCCCAGAACCTGACACTAGGTAACCAAGAAATTTTACCTGTCGCTGCCCGAAGACACATTTGGATGTGTTTATCAAAACACCATACTCCTTGAGCCTGGTGAAGAGTAGTCTGATATGGCGCTGATGTTGCTCTTCAGAACTGGAAAATACCAAAATGTCGTCTAAGTAACCAAAACAAAACTCATCAAAGTCACGTAGTACTTCGTCCATGAACCTTTGAAATGTTTGTGCTGCATTGCGCAGTCCGAAGGTCATGTACGGGAACTCAAAAAGTCCAAAAGGAGTTGTAATGGCTGTTTTGTGGATATCTTCGACGTGTACCGGTATCTGATTGTACGCCTTAACCAAGTCGATAGTTGAAAATACTGAACAATCAGAGAGTTGATAGGAAAAATCTTGAATATGGCGAATAGGATACCTGTCAGGTACTGTGCGAGCATTGAGTGCTCTATAATCACCACATGGTCTCCATCCGTCGTCCTTCTTCTTAACTAAGTGCAGAGCAGAAGACCACGAACTGTTAGACGAGCGGGCAGTTCCCTGTGAGAGCATATCATCAAATTCTTTTTTGGCCGCTTTCAGTCTAACTGGGTCTAAGCGACGAGGTCTACTAGTAACTGGTGGTCCGGGAATGGTTTTGATGTAATGCACAGTATTATGCTTAGGTAGGGAAGACGTACCTGATGGTCTCGTTACCTCTGGGAACTCATGAAGCAGCTGATGGTATTTTGATTCTCCCGAGATGGCTTTGACCGACGCAAGGTCATCGGAGATATTTTCTTTTAGTGCTTGCACTGATAGAGTAGTAGTTCCATCGACGAGGCGCTGATATCTGCAATCTACAAGAAGATTGTAAAATATCAGAAAATCTACGCCAATAATCGGCTTTGAAACATCAGCGATGGTAAATTTCCAGGTGAAAGTACGTCGCAGTCCTAGGTCCAACTGCAATAATGTAGGACCATAAGTGTGAATGACTGTACCGTTGGCTGCCATAAGTTCATACTTCGTCTTGGTACAGGGCGCCTTGGTAGCCAACCGTGGAAAAACACAGAGATCAGAACCAGTATCTATGAGGAAAAGCATTTTTGAAATACGGTCGGTAATAAAAAGACGGCCTGTAGGTAAAGGGCAGACGTTGGCCGCTACTTCCGGCTGCCCAGAGAGTTTTCCGATTCTCCGTAAGTACATGGCTGTACACATTTCTTTGCGCTGGAACCAAATTTAAAATGGTACCAACATTTTTGGTGGGAAGTTAACTTCCGACGATGCCTGGAATGGCTCCGGGAACGCTCTCTGAACTTGAATGGTACCGAATTGTGACGTACCTGGGTCGAGAGTTCAGATACCTGCTTGGTCAGGAGTTGGATCTGCTTGGCCATTTCTTCCAACATGGAGGGTGCAGGGGGTGTGGCCATCGCAGACGTGCTTGCGACTTGTGGTGATGAGGGTGCTATTTCGTGCACCTTGTCTGCCAGGTCAGCTAATTTTTCTATAGGTAGATCAGGCTGCGAAGCTATAACAGTTTGAATATTTTGCGGTAATCTACTAGACCATAATGTTTTTAAAAAATCTTTGGGGACAGACAAACCCGCAAGATCTTGTATGTATCGCAGAAACTGCGATGGCTTGCGATCACCTAGCTGCTCATGCCTCAGCAACTGCATCACCTTCTTTTCCTGAGACGCAGATAATCTTTTAATTAGCTGCGTTTTAAGAGTGATGTATTTATCCGTCTCGGGAGGAGAAATTATAATATCCTTCACCTCGACAGCAAATTGATTGTCCAACTGAGCGGCAACGTAATAAAATTTTGTAGCATCACTTGTTATATTAGATAAAGCAAACTGACCTTCAATTTGTGAAAACCAAAGGGCTGGTTCTTCCGGCCAGAATGGTGGAATACGCACGCCAATCCTACAAACGTTGGATGTAGTCGCGTCCTCCATCGTGTACTAGAGGTCACCTTGCAAAGGTCGTCAAAATGGCCTCTTGCCGTTTTTAATCTTCTCGCCAGCAGAAAACGTAGATATTTAACGTAGTGTTCACTAATTTCGGGGTCACCAATATAGCGGTTTTTGTGAACTACGCTATTTAATAATATTCTATATTTTCAATTATGGAGTGAAATTAAATTTCCAAAATTTTGTGGAATAATTGTCCAAATTTATTTACACTTTAAGAAGATACACAAGAGAATAATTTTACACACTCACAGAAGGAAATAAAGAAATTTAAAGAAATAGTAAAAGAAACAGATAAGCGAAACAGATACGTATTAGCAAGAAGATAAGGCTTAAAATTGAAAACAAGCAATGAGTACAATATTAAAACAAGTGAACGTCGCAAGCGATAGTAGCCGACTCTTTACTCGTAGCTAGCAAGCAGGCTACGTCACGCACAGCAAAAAAACTCGAAACAAGTTTATCTTGCGAATGCGCTGCGTGCGGATGAATTATAATAAATATAAATATTAACTTTAGTTTTAAGTAAATTTGAAAATAGAATATAGTGTAGTATTTGTATATATTATTATTAATTAATTTTATTAAAAGTTAATATTCACTACAGCGTGAAACAAAACGAAATATTTTTCCAAAAGACTTTATATACTAAAATAAAAGCCGAACATGTTCTTGGTTGATCATTATTTCTTCTATGGTATAAATAAACACAGTAATGATATTAAATTCAAATTATTTCAGTTTCAAGCTGTATCCTGTATACAGTAGGGAAGGTAAATTAAACCTAGTGTTACAACACTCCGTTCCCCACTCTCCGACGAATTTTTCGAGGCATTGCAAATTGAGAGGTGGAACTCAATGCCGGATTTTCCCTTGATGCCAGAACGAAGAAATAAAAATATTTAGAAATAATAAATCATTCCCTCGAGTGGAGATTGAACTGACAACCGTCGGGTTACAGTCACACCCTTATGCCCCTGCGCCACGTCGGCTTCAAATGTTAATCACGTAATATATTTGAAAATCCATACATAAATCCCCACATAATAAAATCGAATAAACTGTATTATAAACTAAAAGACACTGACTCCATTGATTTCCCAAAGGACGCAGCGTCAATACTATATTAAAACTAGCGCTCCAGTACAAATGTATAAAGCATTGCGATATTTTATTTGAATATTTAATACAGTGGCTATATGTTCAAATTTAAAGTAAACAAGTTTTTTTTAATTAATAATATATACATATATAATAGGAATACGACTATTCTAAATATGAAAACTTAAATGGTTGAACGCACCGATCTCTGAACGTACCTACAATTTTGTTTTTCTAATTTTATGAATGACTAGTAGGCGCGCCCAGCTTCGCCCGCTTATTTGCACCCTTAGGGGTGAATTCTAAAAAAAACCACGAAACGCGTGTTCAATAAAATATTTTTAACAGTCTGAATTTATTTTTTTATAAAAATCGGTGGCGAAATAAAAACTTTTCCATATAAACTTTCAACCCCTTATTTGAACCCTTAGGGGGTGAATTCTAAAAATGTTTCATTGAACACGTGTTTCATACACGTGTTCAATGAAACATTTTTAAGAGTCTGAATTTCAAATTTTATAAAAATCGGTGCCAATTAAATAAAAATCCATATAAATTTTCAACCCCTATCAAGATTCCTTCTTAGTGGATGTCCAGATTATGAAAATAAACATTTGGCCAAATTTCACGTTTCTACCATCAGTGGTTACGGATGTGCGTGCGTCTTACCTCAGTCAGTCAGGTACATGTTCTTTTATATATATATATATATATATATATATATATATATATATATATATATAAATAAATTAAATTAGCTTCACGCTGTATCCCGCACACAGCAGGCCACAGGTGAGTTCTGCCACTCAATTGAAGCTGATTATTTATTAAGCATTTCGTAATAATTATTTTATAAATGTTTGTATTTCATTTAGATTTAAATTATTGTTTATATTAATTGCACTTTATAGTCAAAATTTATTGATATTACTTAGTTAAATTATGAAAAATATATTTTTGGACGCCTGGAGACGTCACGTAGGTTCACAAACTTATTTTTTTTATACCTTCACAGATATTTCAATGACATTTATGGAAAAGAATCATGATAAAGCATATTTTACAGTTAAATTACATATTACATAGAAACTAGAAACCGAAATATAATATAATTAAGTTCTCTTAATGTCTCTAAGATTTGATACTGGCAGTTAAGATCAAAGTCTAATATAATTAGGAAAGGTAATCTGTTCAAAATTGAATTATTAGACCAACAAACTATTCGCTTTTAAGTTACAATGAAGATATTATGGAGTATAAAAGTTATTAGACCGGTCGTGGCGCAGAGGCACAGTGTGACTGTAAAATCGACTGGTTGTGGGTTCGATTCCCACTCGAGGAAGCGAAATATTTATTTACATTTATATTTTCATTTCTTCGCTCTGGTGTCGAGGCAAAGCGCGGCGTTGATTTCCGCTACTCAGCACGCAATGCCTCAAGAATTCGGCGGAAAGTGGAAAGGAATGTCTTAACACTAGGTTCCCTCTGCCTACCATGCTGTGTGCGGGATACAGCGTGAAGCTGTTTTGTTTTCTAAATGAAAGTTATTAACATTATTAGATTCACGTTGTATCCCGCGAATAGATTCCCATTTTTTAGACATTGCGTGTAGAGTGGTGGAACTCAACGCCTTTCTTTGTCTTGTTACTCTAGTAACAATTTAATAAATTATTTTCATTTCTTTGCTCTAGCAAAGAAATGAAAATAATTCATTCCCCCAATGGGAATCGAATCCACAACCGTTTCCTTTACCGACAATCGCTGCGCCGCTGTCCCATGACAGCCTCAAGATTATCACCTTCTTATATTTAATTAAAATGACACTGAAAACTGTTTTTCTTACCCAACTTCAAAAATTCAAAAAAGGAAGTTAATGGTTTGACCTATATATATGTAATATTGCTGAAATTAATTTAGCTTCACGCTGTATCCCGCACACAGCAGGGTAGGCAGAGGGAACCTAGTGTTAAGACACTCTGTTCCCAACTTTCTGCCGAATTCTGGAGGCATTGCGTGTCGAGTGGCAGAACTCAACGCCGCGCTTAACCTCGACATCAGAGCGAAGAAATGGAAATATAAATTTAAGTAAATATTTCATAATATCAGCAATAAACGAACAGACGGAGTGAGACTTTTAATTGATTTAAAGCTTTGAAAAGTAAAAAGAAACATTTATTATCACAATTTCCATATAGATTTTATTAGAATATTCCATTCGTAAAGTCTGATTTAATATTATGTAGAGTTTTTTTTTCAGTTTCACTCCGTATTCTACGTAACAGAGTAGAGAAATAGGATGAAGTGTAGGCACAATANCAAATCTAGAGCAATAAACGAACAGACGGAGTGAGACTTTTAATTGATTTAAAGCTTTGAAAAGTAAAAAGAAACATTTATTATCACAATTTCCATATAGATTTTATTAGAATATTCCATTCGTAAAGTCTGATTTAATATTATGTAGAGTTTTTTTTTCAGTTTCACTCCGTATTCTACGTAACAGAGTAGAGAAATAGGATGAAGTATAGGCACAATAATCCATTTATAATTTTTCTGCCAAATATGAGACATTGCGCGTAAAGTGGTGTAACTCAACGCCACCGTTTGTCTTGTTAAAAGAACTCACAACTGTTGCGTTTCCACTCAGACGTTGTGCCTGCTTAATGAAATATAATACATATTTTTTGTAACATTTACATTTTGCACACATAAAACTATAATACTGTTATTATACTGAGGCCGTTGTGGCTAAAGGGCACAAGGGCGTGACTGGAAACGCGACGGTTGTAGGTTCGATTTTACTTGGGGGAACGAAATATTCAATATTTTCATTTCTTCGCTTTGGTAACAAGGCAAAGCACGACGTAGAGTTCCGCCCCTCAATACGCAACGCCTTAAGAATCGATCAATATTAGGAACGATTCTTAATGAGGAAAATAGTGTTTTCAGGTTCCCTCTGCCTGCTCTGCTATGGTCAGGATACAGCGTGAAGCTAAAAATAAATATTATTATAGTAGAACTAGAATCTGAAGTCGTCTATATTTGTCTCGCATGCCAAACAGATTTTTTCAACTGTGTATGGTCCATCTGAAATAATAATAATAAAAAAAATTATAACTATTACAAAAATAAAATTCTGAGTTATCTTTTTATCATTTAAATTCAATTCAAGTAATATAATACTAGCGGCCCCAGGGCGGCTTCGTCCGTTTATTTAGTTAATATTATAGTATTTAAGTGTATGTAGGCAAAATTGCTTGATTATTTTAATATGGTTATCTATATTATTATGAGGTTAAAATTGTTTTTTAAAAAAATCTTTTGGAACTTTATTTAATTTTTTTTTTCAAACATGTCGCAGTAGAAAAATATTTAGTTAATTCATATCTATTTAGGTAGGCGGGTGGGTAAAGGAAATAACTATATGCACTTGGAAAACACGATTATTTCGACATCACAGACAGATATTTCAATTTTATTTATATGTATAGATAGTACAATAGGCGGCCTTAATGCAAAGTGAGCAGTCTTCCAGGCAACCTTGGGTTAGAAGGGAAGGACTAAAATTACTGTTACAATGTTAGTAGTCATACGGGTGCAATTTATTTATAAAATTTAAAACTTACCTATTTGAAACCACTGGTTCGCAGGCAGTCCAGTATCACTTCTAGCAGACACTATCGCCTCTCTCATCGCTAGTGGCACCACTACTGCCATGCATATAGCTGGTTCTGAACAAGCTTAAAATATTTGAAAAAAAAATATTTAATTTCTATATAAGTATTTCTATTTTTAAATTATGTTCATTTCTCCACTCTGGCTCTGGTCATGAGAATTAGGCGAAAGGAAGAGACCGAAGTGTTTTGACACTTGGTTGGGTGAAGCTGAATTTAGTTTTATATTTTACTTTGGGCATCTAGTCATATTAAATTTATTATAAGATTTTAAATATATACCTGTTTTTTAATTATCAAAAAATATACCTATACGTAAACATATATGATAAGTATTATATAAAATTAAGACGTAAAAAAACTCGTTTAATCATCGTTTTGCGTTAGGCTTAAAATAAATATTTAAAATTTTAAAAATGCTAAAAATATTATGAATTAAAAAAAAAGCAACAAACCTTTAGATCCTAAAATAGCACCACAGCTATAGGACTTCTTACGGAAATATACGTTAAATATCGTTGGTATATCAGTACCAAGCGGCACAAAGTAGTTCCAGGTTCTATCAGTTAATAGTTCACCTGTATTAGGATTATATTTTAGTTCTTCCATTGTTTGATAGCCCAAACCTTGTATGAATGCTCCCTCTAACTACGAGTAGAAGAAGAGACTGTTGAATATAATATTTTAAGACCATTGTGGCGCAGTGGAAAACGACTTGCTATTATAAACGTGATGGACGTGGGTTCGATTCCACTCGAGGAAAGAAATATTTAAAATTTTCATTTCCTCGATTTGGTAACGAGGGAAAGCGTGGCATTGAGGTCCGCAACTTAATAGATATTGTCTCCAGAAATCGGCGGTAACTAGGGAAGTGTCTTAATACTAGATTCCTAGGTCCCTTCTGCCTACACTGCTATATGCGGAATAAAAAGAAAAAATATATCTATTTATAAATAAATATCTTGTATATATAGTAGATAGTATACTATATTTGACGGTTATGGGTTCAATCCCTGTCCGATGATTGATTATATTTAATACTAGCAGCACACGTGCGGCTACGCCCTCTTTAAATATAAGAATGTTTATTTAACTGTATTTAATAAAAAATCGGCCAAGAGCGAGTTGGACTCGCCCACCGAGGCTTCTGTATCAATTTCAGGATTTTAAAACATGGGAAATATAATAAAATAAAATATGGGTTTTGATGATGCGTGGTTTTGATAAAAGAAATGGAAATAAAAATTTTAATAAATATTTCATTTCCTCGAGTGGTGATTGAACCCATAACCAGTCGCGTGTGGTTGGTCTACGTTTGGTCTCAAAATATTAATAAATTGTAATTCATTTCCCCGAGTGGTAACTGAACCGGCAACTGTCGTGTTTAAAGTCACATGCTTGTGCGACTGCGCCACGTCGCCCTCATTAAGTAATTTAAATCTTTTGGGAATTATTTTGATTTTGTTCTCAAAATTTATTGTATTTAAAGAAAAACGTTTAGCTATACGGTATTTAGGTACGGTAACGCGTGGACGGCAAGCGCAGTTTTCCCGCATAAACTCCCATCCAAAATTTTGACATCTCGGTGTTTTTAATCATCATATTATACAATTTGAAAGCTAAAGTTTCAACCAATTCAGTACAACATATATAAAATAACTGTTATAGCAATTAGCAAATTTGCCAAACTAAGTACTTTAAATAGATGTAACTTTTTTATTTATGAACCGATTGTAATAAAATAAACCTTATATGTTAACGAAACCTTGCCAGAATCCATTAGTGAAAACACTTAAATCGGAGATTGGCGATAACAAACGCACAGACAAACAAACAAACAATAATTCTAAAAATCATTGTTTTATGTTCTATTACATTAATAAAGGTCCCCAAAATCATTTTTTTTAAATATCTTCCAAGTACAGACACCGATCCGTTACGACTTTATGAGTATAGATTATTTTAATTTTAATGGGCTTAGAAAATAGCTTACAGTTAAGCACAACAACTCAATAAGCGTCTGTCTACTCTTTAACTGAACTTACAAACACATACACACAAAAAAACAGGTTCACGCTATATCCCGTACACGACAGATGGAACCTAGTGATCCTGAGATACCTATTCCGAAAGACACTCTATTTCCCACTTTTCGCCGAATTCGGGAGGCATTGCGTGTTAAGTGGCGGAACTCAACGCCGCGCTTTGCCTCGACACCAGAGCGCAGAAATAGAAATATACATTTAAATAAATATTTCATTTCTTCGAGTGGGGATCGAACCCACAACCAGTCAATCGACAGTGTGACTGTAAATTCACACCTTGTGTCACTGCGCCACGACTGGCACACATATACATACAAACAAGTATAATTACAACACACGCCTATTTTTTCTCACGCTCACGCTTTTATGAACTTTAAAAAAAACAATAAAATTTTAATTTTATTTTTTTTTATTATATATATATATATATATATATATATATATATATGTGTGTGTGTGTGTGTGTGTGTGTGTGTGTATGTATTTTTGCTGATACTATTTTTGTGACTTTTTTTATGGAAAAGACAAGGTAAACGAACGAACGTGCGAGTCACATGATGGTAAGTGATCACCGCCGCCCACGGCCCCGTGCAGGAGGAGGAGCTACAGGTGCGTTGCCTTTAAGGTGGGTTGGGCGCCGGAGCCCGGCATTACCTGATGCGAAACGCAGTGGCATAAAGCTACTTAACGCCGGTTTTAAATGCCGGGGGTGGTAATGATCCGGTCGAGTCTGCCCATACGTGTTGCCGGCGACGTGACTCTGCCACACGTAGACACGTCTTATTCACTTGTAATTAACTATTTTTATGTATTTGTAAATTCACTTTTAGAGTAGAAGATCTCAATCATATATATTTTTGCAATATAAAATACATGTATATGGTGTATATGGTAATATTTCAAAACATGTTGTAGAAAAAGCTTGCTTGTTGTGGTTTTATATTGTTATTAAAGGTTTTTTTATATTGTATTTTTATTTACAAGTCTATGAATATTTATTAAGAAACAAGGACAATATAACTTATATCCATACTGTTTTTCTATTATATTTTTTTATAGAGACAGAGGGAATTTGAGTACTTAGTGTAAAGACACTCCACTCTCCATTAGTCACACTTCCGCGCTTTGCCTCATTACCAGAGCGAGTAAATGAAAATATTAAAAATTTCACTTCCCCGAGTGAGAATCGAACCTACAACCTTCGTGTTTAAAGTCGCATGCGTGTGCCTTTGTTCTACGACGGACGGACTTATAATTTATTATTTATATCATTTGTGCAATTGTAAAATTGAGAGGAAAAATCATGTAAATTATTAACAATTTATTTGCCTACCTGACCAATATCAATAGAAGGATTTACACTCTTCCCTACATCTTCTATCAAATCAACTTGAAGTAATTGCCACTCTCCTGTTAAAATATCCACTTCTACTTCAGCTAAAGTGACACCATAAACGTTATAGTTAAAAACGTCTTTGGCTCCAATATCTCCATTCGCCTGCAAATTCATTTCAAGTTTGTACGCTTGAGCAATAAGCTGTTCCCACGTCGGGTTACCCATTTCTGCTCTAAGAGGTGCAAGTCTTTGTAGGAGTTGCTCACAACATCTCTGAACTCCTAAAACTACATACTGTGAAGTTAAACTTGCAGCAGTATTGGAATTGTTAGCATTTAACACAGTGTTGCTAGCTTTAGTCTTAATTTTATTTAATGGTATATTTAAAAAATAAGCACACACTTGGATCGCCTTTGTATTTATTCCTTGCCCTATTTCAACACCACCATGAGTTATTGCAACTGAACCGTCACCGTGGTATACTGACAATGTAATGTTAAGTTGGAAAAGTGGTACACTTTGCCATTTCATAAGAGAAAATCTTAATCCACGTTTCTTCCATCGATTGCTTGAGTTATATTTTTCAACATTTTCTTTTCTTTTTGTGTAATTAGAATTAATTTTTATTGTACCTATCATCTCGAGAATAGCTGGGTAATGTTCTTCGTCTATATTATTTAAACGGACTTCTAAAGCATCTAAACTTAATTCGTATGCTATTCTTTCTAACATCATTTCTGTGGAATTAATAGTCTCTAGGGTTCCTGAAAAATAACAACAATAAAAAAATTAAGTATGTACATACTTATTTTTAGAATCTGAGTCAGAACTGGTAACGTAATAGTTATGATTTCGGTCCACCTTAAAAAACAATTGTTACTAATTGGTTACTTAAACAATCTTATACTAGTGTAGAAAAACTTCTGGAAATCCCAAGGTAACGTAGAGAACAGTAACAGTGACATACACACCCAAACACACATACACACACACACACGCACGCACACACACACACGCACGCACACACCCACGCATGCACATGCACTCTTACATGTGAATTATTTCATTTTATTTTATTTTATATTGTGATGACAATATGTAGCCTTGTCTATTTAAATTGATGCTGAGGTGGAGACGTGGTGACCTGTAACACGGGTTTCGTACCTATCATAGGCACCAGCAACCCACAATATGTTAGTGTTCAAACGGCTTCATTTGTTGTACTTTCTTTTCTATGATTTCGGTCCCTCTCGAGGGAGTATCTTCATTTATTCGTTTTGTCATACAAAATGTGGCGTAGAGTTTTACATCCAACATTCATTCTCTCGAATTTCTGCAGAAAGTGAATGTCTCTAGATATAGATCCTTTATGTTTACCCTGCTATGCGGGTAAGCTTAAATAGAAAATAAAAATTGTCTAAATTTACAGATTTTAGAGTAATACCTGGGGATCGAAACCAAGTGTTTGATGGGGTATCTGTAACAGTATTAAAACAACGGAATTTCCATGTGTCTTTTTTATAGCAATTATAATAAGAACCTGCTGTTAATTGAATTAGAAGTTCGTTTACAATATAACCGTTATCATTGTAGATATCGTAATTTACGAATTGGATGATCCCCTTTTCATTAACGCCAATCTGAAATATAATAAATTTAAAGTATAAATTTAAATAAAATCTATATATATAAAAGGACTTGTGCTGACTGACTGAGGTAAGACGCACGCAGAGCCGTAACCGCTGATGGTAGAAACGTGAAATTTGGGCAGATGTTTATTTTCATATTCTGGACATCCACTAAGAAGGGAATTTGAAAAATTTTAACCCTAAAGGGATGAAATAGGGGTTGAAAGTTTGTATGGAAAAAAAATTTAATCTGTACCGATTTTTATAAAATTTGAAATTCAGACTCTTAAAAATATTTCATTGAACACGTGTTTCATGGTTTTTAAGAATTCACCCCCTAAGGGTTCAAATAAGGGGTTGAAAGTTTATATGGAAAAATCTTTAAATTGCCACCGATTTTTATAAAAATTTAAATTCAGACTGTTAAAAATATTTTATTGAACACGTGTTTCGTGGTTTTTTTAGAATTCACTCCTAATAAGCGGGCGAAGCCGCGCGCGCCCTCTAGTACATTGATAAATTTATAGCAATTATCACTGTCAGTAAGCATCCGTATCCGTAAAAATAAATAACGAGTAAAAAGTGGAATTTTGAAGAATAATAAAAAAGAGACGCAAATTGATAAAGTATTATGTTATTACTTACTTCATAATTAGTTGAAGAAGACATTCTTTTTCCTATAGCCCTAGTTTGTATTCTGAACGGCAAAAGAAATCTGCATGGTCTTTTTAATTTATATGCAGCTATACAACAAGCTGTTGTAACTAAAGTCTGCCTAGATAGTTTTAAACCAAAGCTCGCACCAACTCTCAGTGATTTTACGTCTACACTAAAAAACAATATCGTAAAATTTCGATTTCGATTCCATTAAACATTGCAATGAGGTATAAGCCTTCACCTCTTTCTATCAACAGTTATTGCACAAAATTTTCAGAATCTTCAAAAAACAACGAAATCTTGTACCTGTTTTGGTCAATCGCTAAACACTTCGAGATCATTAGCTGATCGGCATCTATATAATGTGATGATGGACTAACTTTAAGTCCATCATCTGTTGGCCAAGCTATACAAGCCATGTTCTCCAAGCAAAAGTGATATTGACCAAAAATAGTCTCCTCTCCTTTAATAACTTTTGATATATTTTTCCCCCGATTCGTGGCATTTATAGATTTATACAAAGTAGTCTTTCGTGCATTATTTTTATTTATTCTTATATCAATATCAGGTTTTCTAATGTCACGATATGTCACTTTAACAAGCAATGCAGCTCTGTTTGCAGCATGATATGCATCAGCTACAATAATTCCTAAAGGTTGGTTGTAATAACGAACTTCACTGTTACATAGAATTTCCTCATTTGCGGAATTGTTAGGATCCTCTAGTGGTGTAAACGAATTAATACCCGGAATATCTTTTGCCGTATAAAACGCTACGACACCTGGTTGCGCCTACGATAGTTTAAAATTTACTTAATAATTTGTAAAATAAAGTAAAAATAAAGTATGGTTCGTAATTTTACTATCAACGCTTACCAATGCTTCCGTAGGGTCTATAGAATCTATAATTCCTTTTCCCACAGTAGTGAGAACAAATGTTGCAAACATTTGTTTAGGTATCGTAGGCACATCTTCTGTATATATAGCTTCACCTGCACTTTGTATCTACAAAGATATTTTTTCAGCATGGTATCAAATTTTAAAACTTTTTATTAACTTTCCTACGTTGTTATTTAACATGTTGTAGGTACGTAGTTGAAAAATAAATAAATATTATTTCAAACTTACAAAAGCTTCTACTTTTGTTACTGGCTGATTCAAAGGCGACATCGATGGATCAGTTTCAAAATATTGAAAGCCTTTTGATACTGGACGATTTTCAGCTAACTTAATACCACCAGATTTAAAGTTTGGGGACAATTTGTCGTTTGGACAAAGCTTTAAGAGACCCTGAAAATTTTAATATTCCGTATTATTGTTAATATAAAGGATTATAACATAAGCTAAGTATTAAACGATAACCTTATAAAATAGTCCAAGAGCTAGTTTCTTTCTATATTGTGCTGATGGTTCTGGAGGATTTTCCTCAACAATTACTTCATTAAATAATACATTCATTGCACTTTTTAAAGTACTATTACTATACAACACTTTTCCTAGTAAGAAATCTTCAGTATTTTTGGCACGAGTAAAATTTGTTGCTAGTCCTCCATAAGCAATTTTGGCTTTAATAACCGTATTATTTCGTCCTAGTTTGTAACAAAATGCAGCATTAACAATAGCATGTGCATTTCGCTGACGTGAAGATACCTGAAAGTTAAGAAGTGCTTACTTTAATTAATAGTAACCAAAAATTATGCAACATATAAATCGGACTGCTTAATATGAACCATCTGTTGATATTAACTAATTATATTATATTTATTTAAAGAAAAAATATTTTCTGATTCTCGTAAAAGTCAAGCGAACCCATAACCTTCGCGTTTTCAGGTAAACTTTCAACTACGCCACTATAGGTTTTATACACCATACACATACTATTAAATAAGTTCAATTAAAATAAAAATTATATGTTTTATGTAACAAAAACATATCTTTTTACCTTAAACGTAACTAATTTATTTTGATTACTAAATGGTGGTAACAATATATGTTTTATAATTTTTCCTTTCATGTTTTCATTCATAAATCTTTCCATTGTCACTGTTTTATTTATTCCTGAAGAGGATACTAAAAAATATAGTGGTACATATCAATTTCAAATATAAAAAAATACTACCTTAACTTTAAACATCTTATTCTCAAAATTTCTTTTTTTTTAGCTTCAAGCTTCAGTCCTAACGAGGTAGCCAAATGCAACGGTCTCTGCATGCTTCTTCCGCCTCGTTCACTGTTATTAACCTCTTCATAAATGTCTTCAAGGGGGACCCCTCGAAGGTATTTTTCAGTTATTTCTCTCTTGTAATCAATTTTAATTTTATATTTTTTTACACTAAACTTGTCTTTTATAAATTCATGAAAATGTACGTTGTTATTTTAAAAAAAAAAGATTTTTTGAATGATGAATGTAAGTCTTTGGGAATTTGTTGTTAAGTTAAGCGGCGAAACTTATGGATGCACTTTGATAGTATTATTTAGTAAATTTTGTATTATATGTTTTACTGCTATGTGAATACATCAACAATTTCTTACCCAAAGTCACCTCGCCGCCTATTGCTAGTAAAAGTAAATAAATATCAGATGAAAAATCATGATACATATGTTTCAACATCAGATTACCAGCTATCGTTCCTAGCTGTAACAATTATTTATGAATATATTTAATATGTTTTCATATTATTGAAATAAATTTGTTTTTTTATTAATTTTTACAACCGACGTCGACCGCGTGATCTTTGTCATAGTCTTCTTCTATACTTAGATGGAATATCCAGCATCCAAAAAAATGGGGAACGGAGTGTCTTAACTCTAGATTCCATCTACCTACTTTGCTGTGTGCAGGATACAGCGTGAAGCTAAAAAAATACGAGCATATTACATGTACATTTCATGTACCTTTTAAAATATTAAGTAACGTATAAATGTTTCAACATGGCTTCGTCCAAGCGTTCGTCGCGCGATATGTTCTTTTCGAGCTATGCTTAAATTCTTATACGCTTATTTAGAATTTCCTAAGTGTGGAATAACACTTTAAAATAATGTTAAAAAAATTTATACGCTTGTTTCAATTTATTTTTGCAGTTAACATTTCTGTAGGAAATATTAAATAAATTTCCGCTATCCACAATATGCATAAAAATTATTATTTGGCGTATCAATTTTTTATAAGTTTTTAAATTTTTTGAGGCCTTTGTGGCGCAGAGGCACAAGGCTGAACTGTAACGCGACGGTGTAGGTTGGATCCCCACTCGAGAAAATGAATTATAATTTCTTAATATTTTATTTCCTCCCTCTAGCACCAAAGCAAAAAAGCCCGGCGTTGAGTTCCGCCATTTAACAAGTAATGCCTTAACTTAACAAAATTCGGAAAGTGTGGAACGGAGTGTTTTAAGACTCTCTACCCTGATGTATGCGTATGATTTTTTTTATTTTCATTTTTGATGTTTAGTGTGAATAATAGATGAAAAAATATAAAACACATGCAACTGTGGTACATTATTACATAATACTTACATTTCTGAGTGCTACATTGGCCACTAGTTGTAAATGTTCAACTATTATTTTCACATAGTCAAAATATTCTGTATCAGATGCGTCTTCTAATATATTTATAAATTCTGTAAGCGTAATACCAGCACCGATTATCAAATTTTGGTCCAAGTAATATGATTTTAATTCCGATACTGTACTGATATCAATTAAGATTTGTGGATACTCTTCGATATGCTTAACTCCTGATACAGAAAAAAATATTGTATTACTTTGAAAGATAGATTACTAAAATTGTAATTCAACGATATTTTTCTTTTTAAAAAAAAATATTTGTTTCTTATATAAATGAATATATGGCTCTATTTTACTCTTTAAGGCAGTAGGTAGTACAAAAATGTAATTTTACAAACTTAACAGATGTGAGTCAGATTGACCCTACATTATATTAACAGGAGTATCTAAGAATGATACCTATGCATCTAGGGTTAAAAAAATACTTCACATTTTTTAACCTTTTCTTATTATTCATCCTTTTATTATACCTTCTATAATTTACTAACTAACATTAACTACCTTTTCCTGTGTTGCCAGCAACCAGCATGTAAGAATCATCACCGTTTTTCTTGAGAACCTCAAATATATCTGATATTTTTTCAGCTTTGTACCATTGTCTGTTATCATTTAGTTCAATATGTAATATTTGATTTTCAAAATCGTCTTTAGTAACAATACACCAGTCATTTTCATTGCATTCATCTTGTAAACCAATGTTTCTAGTTTTATTACACAATGATATTATGTCTTCAATATCATAGATTTCCCGTTTTGGAGCATCGCTTGCAAATTTTTTAAATGCTTCCAGGATCGGCCTGTACCCGGTGCATCGACAGATGTTACTGGATAAACTTCTTTCGATATCCAGCATTTTTAACTCTTTTTTACTTTTTAACAGACTGAAAAATTGTAGGGAATAGATTTGGAATGGAAAAAATCATTCAATTTGCTCTTTTCGATCATTCAGACTGGAGTCAAGAATATTGTCAAACTAGTTATTATATTGTTAGCATAAGTTACTTATAATGTAGTAATAGGTGTCACTGTAATCACGAGTACGTCATTTGATATTGTTTCCCTTATCGATTGTATTAAGTGGCGGTAGTGTGCTGCGTCTTTTCCGGTGGATTTCCAATATAAGCACAAACGACACGGCACTCATGTTCATTACGTTCTAAGATATTGTCAAGACAACTTGTCATTACAATTCATATTTCAATATTGTGACTACGAGAGTATATGTGTATATAACAAGTGTAAATAAATTTNATGCACTAAAAATATTTTTTATTACAAAAATAAATAAGGTGCCGAGTGTCAGACTCTTTGTAGTAGAACGAAAAATAATAACAAGAAATTAAAACATTCCCAGGAGTGAGAATCAAACCCACGATCATCGTGTTTACAGTCAGATGTTGAACCACTGCGCCACGACGAAATTTAAAATTAAATATTTTTTAGGCGTCTGTACACAAAGAGTAAAACAGGATCGTAAGGGTATTACTAAAATTTCGCTGTATCTTATGAGCCGTGATAGACAGTAGTTGACATTTTCAGCCATGATATATTTCTTTTCCCGCTGTGACACTGTTGTTACTAAAACACAGAATAAAATAAATAGAACAGAATGAAAATGAGGGAACCTGGTGTTAATACACTCCGTTTCCCATTTTCCGCCGAATTCAGGAGGTATTGTGTGGCAAGACCCCAAACAGGCGCATTTAGAGTCATATACTTGTGCCGCAGTGCCACGAGATAATATACATCTTGAAATTTAATCTCCAATATGAAATCTGGTGAAATGTGAGATAAATGTCATTTAGAAACAAATATTTTAATATTTTTAAACGTATGGCTTAGTGGTCAGAGCGCCTGGTCGATTTCTAGGAGGCGCGGGTTCGAGTCCCGCTACGTTCAAATTTTTATACGTTTTCTAAAATAAGTAAATATTTTAATCTTTGTTGCAAATAATATTGATAATGTGAAAAAAAATAATAAAACATTTTTTTATACTAGTTTTGTTATTTATAACGTTTTGAAATCGTGTATAAATATAGTCATAAACGGCTAAATCAACAAAACTAAAAATAAAATTACAAATTAATATTATTGTTGATATAGTAAAAAACTTACAGAATTAACAGCCTCCGGCAGAGTATTGGCGGATTTTTCAACGCTGACAATGCAGACACCACAACCGGCCTCCAGGCACATGTACTTTGTGCCGCGCAGCTCCAAATGTTCCCGGAGGAAGTGTAAAAGTGTTGTAGTGGAACTTACTTCGCATCCCACTAACCGATAACAAAAATAACTTTATAAGTTTAAGGTGGATTTTTTAAATATTCTTTTTTTATTGTATTAAAAATTATTAATTTAACCAGTTGTCTGTTTGTCAAGGTTACTTATTATCTTAATATCGTATGGAGGTAGGTAAAAATCTGAAATTAATATAAAAATATAATTAAAATAAATATTCAGATCTACAGTCCCATGGAGTACAGAGAATATCGAGCTATATGTTAACGCAATCAGAGCATTTATGCATCGTTTTTCATTTCATCAAATGCCGATCTCTAGCCAAGCCCTAATAGTAATAGTTCAAGCGCGTAAGTACGCTCCTTATCCATTCCCCTTTCTTCAACAACTTCGCAGCGTTCTCCTACACCCAGATGATCTAATCACTGCAGCAAATGCCCAGTATATAGGCAGGATTCATTAGTCCATCTCGTGCAGCCGAAAAAAGATTCTTTAGCAAACTCGTGTAAGAGAGGGTAGGTGAAAAAATCTATAAAAGCATTGGAATTCTATCAATCGAGGAGAATTTTTCTCGTCCGGTGACGATGTCGAGGCAACATTATCAACATCATCCCAGGTCAATGGCAATAAAGCCAATTCGAAAAAAATATCAATCGAGGCAGTTGCTTGTAGGCAACGGCCCTTATCGGAAGAAAACTCGTGTGAAGTATTGTTACTGGGTTATATGTATATAATTACTTATTGTAATTATGTAGAATTTCTTTCCGAATTATTTAGAAACGTATAGACGATATGTGTGTTGTATCTCTTTTTTTTAAAAACGTTAACCGCTTTTGATGTCCATCTATTGTTAGATAAACGTATATATAGCGTTAATATTATATAAAAGTATGTGTAGTTCTGTTAGTATAAATAAAGGTATTTATAAAAGAAAAAGACAAAAAATATTGATGGGACAACATAAATGGGAAGATATCAAAAACCGAAAATACTATTATAATTTTAAACTAAAAAGAAAAATACAAAATATACTTCACTTAATCATTATTGCGTTGCTGTTTTGTGTACTTTAAAAGAAGATATGGCCGGTTAATATTGCAAAAAACATGTATTTCGACACTACAAAGGGAATCAAAAATAGTAGAGTTCTGAGATAGGAAAAATCTGAAAACTACATTTGTGGTTCAATCCTAAAAAATAATAGCCTAAAAATTGCAGCAAAATTTGTTATTAAAGCCGCTAGTTCAAGTGAGGTATCAGATGTAAGGGATCTTGGGCTAAGCTTCAATTTCAGAAAAAGCTCGAGACCTTCAATTTTTGTACGGAATCCTCGGTGGGCGAGCCTGATCCGCGCTTGTTTTTTAGGTTCACGCTGTATGCCGCACATAGTAAGGTAAATAAGGAGAACCTAGAAATCTAGTGTTAAGACGCTTTCATAAACCACTTCCCGCCAAATTCTGCAGGATTCAAATTATGCTATATTGAGTGACGGAACTTAATGCCACCCCTTGCCTCGTTACTAGAACGAGGAAATAAAAAAAATATATATGTCATTCCCCCTAGTGGGAATCGCAGCCACAACCGCCGCGTTTACCGTCGCAAGCTCATGTCCCTGCGTTACAACGGACTCTAGTAAATAAGACAACTCAAAACAAGATCTTACTTATCCTGCACATAGCTGAGTAGGGAGAGGAGACCTAGGAACCTAGTGTTAAGTTAACACTCCATTCTCATTAAAACAAACAGTTTTAATGAGAATGGAGTGTTAACTTAACAACGTTAACTTAACGTTCCCCGTTTTTCACCGAATAGACGTTATAAATATTATTAGCTATTTGAACGGAAATAACTAAGAGTTGTGCATGACACATTCTAAGTGCATGAGGTAACTCGGAACACAAGTACTATGGGTTACATCGAAAAAGTTAACGTGATATTAGGACTATCCAACGCAAAAAACATTTTTTTAATACGAAGCAGTAGTTCTTGATTTTCTAGCTTTTTCATAAAAAAATATATATAAATCGTTCGTTATCTAAGGTACCTGAAATTTTCACTCCATTAACGTGAAACTCCACACGATCCATGACTGCTTATCACGACTTTTACTTGTGAATAGTGCTATAAAGTTAATATTATGAGTTTTTTTTTATATTTATATTACCTATCACGACACGCGATAGATGCTAGCTATACGATTATCCACCGTACACTTTTATCACTGTCATATTCTCAAAATTTATTCATTCTTCCACTTTCTAATTATTAAGATCATTAAATATTCGGCTCTGTTCTTTCCTTTACTATGCAGTGTCGAACGTACCAGTTGAGGTCTAATAAGTTCACCGATGTCATATTGTCACATTGTAAACAACACAAAGGTACAAGAATAATGTTATAAAATAGAAAAATGCAATTAAAATATAGACTTCACCTATACAATAAAAATCAACATTTACAATATTGTTAGAAATCGAAAGCGGTTAACGTTTTAAAAAAACACGATAAAAACACACATGGTCTATATGTTTCTAAACTATTTGGAAAGGGATTCTATCTAATTGGAATAAGTGACATGCATCACCTACTAACTATACTTCACACTAGTTTCCTTCCAATTGGGCCGTTGTCGATAAGCAACTGCCCCCGATTGACACAATTCCACTGCTTTTATAGTTATTTTCCACCTAAATCTACCCTCTTTTACACGAGTACGCTAACAATATATATTGTAACTGACTCAACTCTACTCAATAAAATATTTAAATAATAAATTTAATGTTTTAGGACGGCTCATAATACGTCTAATATAATTAGAACCCTTCCGTAGCGATCGTAAGTAATCCAAGATCTTTTGGAGATTCAGAGGTAACAGTTTTAATATGACATGTACCATAAATTTAATATAAGTTCAAATAAAATATACTATCATAAATAACATGTCGTAGTCTGTCCGTTTTAAACTCCCGTGACATTTCTTAAGTATATCGAAGACGTCCTATCTTCCTCTTTACTGTAATTGTGTAGAATCTTTAGTTATAATAAAAGGAAAAAAGCGTAAGGGCATCGCCCCGCCCCTACACCGTGAATTCCTACCAGACCATAATTATAGCAGTCTTTATTGAACGCTCCGGGACGTTTGTGTGAGACCTTTTTGAACGTACTGGTTACGCTTATTTATATTAAGATTGTATCAGAATGGTGATTCGTGACGTTGATTGATTTGTGAGATCAATATAAGTCGTTGGATCAAACGCACTATCGCAAGGCGGCTGATATGTTAAATATACGCACGGCACACACCCCACAATCGTGTCTCATTTGTTTTCTACATTAAAACAAGTTGTTAGACTCATAGGCGGACGCTACTACATACACCAGAGTTCCAGGACATAAAATATCACCACACACCCGTACGAGACGGGCGGACACTACTACATACTCCGCAGTTCCAGAACATAAAATAGCAGCACACCTACTCATCATACAACGAGTTATAGAACAACTGTAGAATTTGTTTTACATAGATGTATGTCCAATACCATACAAGCATCGCTTATGCATCGTAAGCACGCCGCGAGACAACGTCGATCGCAGTTTAACAATAAAAGGTTATGGCAATTTTCCTAGCCAAGCACATTAGTAACAGCGAAGCCAAGCAACAGTTGGTTGTGACTCCAATATCAGTTATTAGTGAAACATAGGGTCAATGAACTCCGACAATCGTACAAATAGTTTATAATTAATATTTTGTTACTGTCTAATATCTTTATGATAATTAATTAAATATCTTGACGGATTACCTTTATTATAGGACATTAAATAGACTCATATTATATAATATTTATAAATTGTAAATACGTATTTTGATATAATAATTTTATATCATACTAGCGACCCGCTCGCGGCTTCGCCCGCTTATACCACAGAATTATTTACTCAACACGCTGAATTATGTTCGTGTTTTGATATACCTATTATGTATGTTTGCAGCGCAATGAAGATTTTTTATGAGAAAATTATTAAAACTTTAGGTCGCATTTTTGTACCTCCCATAAGAATCTTCAATTGAATGTTTGAAATAAAAACATAACTTATCGATACTTACAATAAAATCCTAACTCATCGGTGTCTGTACATAGAAGATATTACAATTAACAATGTAATAAAATTAGTCAGTTGGTCTGTTTGTCTGTGCCTTTCTTCACGATAATCTCAGAAACTGCTTAACCGATTTAAATACTTTTTTGTTTGTATTTTCGCAAACTGCCCTTAAATATTGAGTATTAGTTTTATTTTAATCAGCTTCACGCAGTATCCTGCACACAGCAGGTTAGGCAGAGGGAACGTAGTGTTAAGACACTCCGTTCCCCACTTTCTGCCGAATTCTGGAGGCATTGCGTGTTGAGTGGCAGAACTCAACGCCGCGCTTA
>JAAIXJ010000122.1:442806-486664 GCA_013403705.1 Heliconius hermathena | reverse complement strand
CCCGCACACAGCAGGGTAGGCAGAGGGAACCTAGTGTTAAGACACTCCGTTCCCCACTTTCTGCCGAATTCTGGAGGCATTGCGTGTTGAGTGACAGAACTCAACGCCGTGCTTAACCTCGACACCAGAGCGAAGAAATGGAAATATAAATTTAAGTAAATATTTCATCTCCTCGAGTAGGGATCGAACCCACAACCAGTCAGTTTTACAGTCACACTTCGTGCCGCTGCGCCACGACTGACCTCAACTGGGCTGGACTTTATTTTAATCGGTTCACACAACACAAGTTAAAACCAGATCCACGCTTTATCCCGCCTTTAGCAGGGCAACTTAGTGTTAAGATTATAAATTATAGTATTATATTTATATTTCCTTTTAGAGTAACATGTTAAATATTTCCTAATATAATATATGGACATTATATTTATAAGTAATTATAATTCACCAAACCTATTTAACTCTCATTTCACAATTCACATACAAGCATCTAACAAAGATGGCGGCCGGCAATCTGCGTACATTAATATAATTGTAATTTTACATACCTTATAAAAACATATTCATGTATTTATTTCCATTTACTCAATAGATAATAATTATATCTGGATATTGACGGCATTATTCCAAAACAAACAACCGTAAATACGTAATAAGCACTTATAACTTACCAGCCTCGAACACTTACGAGTATATTACTTCTGCATATACTAACTCACATGCTTTTTACATATAAGATGTAACTAAATGTACATTAATTATAAATTAAAACTTCCCTAAACATTTTGAATAACTATCTTTCACCAGACGCGTCCGCCATCTCCCTTCTCTTTCTTTCCTTTCTTCTTGACTTTGACGTTGACAGTAGCTTACTCAGCCAACATGATATTTTACAATAATAAAAATATTAATTATGTTATTATTTATTTTAAACTATAATACACAACGATTAAATATAATTATTAAATTCAGCTTCACGCTGTATCCCGCACACAGCATGGTAGGCAGAGGGAACCTAGTGACAGACACTCCGTTCCCCACTTTCTGCCGAATTCTGGAGGCATTGCGTGTTAAGTGACAGAACTCAACGCCGCGCTTTGCCTCGACACCAGAGCGAAGAAATGAAAATATAAATTTAAGTAAATATTTCATCTCCTCGAGTGGGGATCGAACCCACAACCAGTCGGTTTTACAGTCACACTTTGTGCCGCTGCGCCACGACCGGCCTCGGACCTCGGAATTAAATTATTTTTAATAAATATATTTTATATCTGCGTGTTTTACCTACGGTGTAGTACGTCACTTTAATATTACTTGTGAACGGAACGCGTAACTAAAATGTATAAAATAATAAATTATATTTATTTTAAGCTATAAATTAAATAATATTTATTATAAATTATATTTATAATATTTTTTTATAAATGATTATTTTTTTTGAATTAATTGTATTATTTACCTAAACAATTTAGTTCTGGTATGGATCGTTACAATATGTCGAAGGCGCATTGTATAATCCTCTACACTACGTAAAAAGCGTCTTCTGGAAGTTCAGGTACATTATAATCTGACTGAAATAACTCAGGTTGTTACATAAAAGCAAATCACGTTCGTCAAAGCGCCTAAGTAAAGTTGCAACCAAATACAAATAGACAAGCATCGTCGTTAGCTAGTTTAGCGCTACATGTGTATCGCCTAAACATTGGGAAAGCTCATTACAAAATAGTGATATTTTTAATCTAAAATCGAGTGAGAATCGAACTCACAACCATTGCATCAATAACAGCCACCATCTCACTGTGCTATACGAACCTACAGCCTCTATCTCATTGTGCTGCATGAACTCTAAATGCTATATTACGGCAGACAGATCTGTGATATTGATGAAATAATTTTAACCAAGATGTTATTTGTCTCGTTTTAAGGAAAAAAGAAAAAAATATCAAATATTCAGGCACAAAAAAATCAAGCTTTTAAATTAACGCAATTAAAAGAACTTATTTGAGTTGTGTTTGCTGCATTTTGTATGAAATTGGATAAAATGAAATTTTATAAATAAATACTTATTTCTTTAGGTAAATATATTTTGATTTTCTCGCTCTTGTAGCGAGACGTTCTGCCAACACAATGTCTCAAAAATTGGGTAGAAAGAAAAAGGAAGAAAGTGAAAAAGAAACAAAAATATAGGATTTTACGATTAAAGTACAGAAGTATATCAAAAAAGGTTAAACCAAATATATAATGTCTATCCCGTACTTTTTGCGTGATTCGCGAACAAACTAACAAACAGAAGTATAAAAATTCTGCAAAAAGTGATTTTTTTAGCTTCTATTATTGATATATTAAAAAACAATACTTTAAAAATTTAATTACTTATATAAGGACATAGATTTTATGATTTTTAAAAAGAGTTGTACGGATATTCATGTATTACTTACTAAAACCCTCTCCTCTACTGTATAATCAGTATTGAAACTTTAATGTAAACTATAAGTAACACGGCACTCAGAGCAAACCACAACTAAAATCGTTAATGCCTTGCGGGTATGGTGTTCAGTTCCCTTAAAGGTCTTTAGGTTGTGAAAACTTCGTAATTGCATCAAGCATTATTAGCATATTTGAAAGTTTCAAGTAACAGTTATTGGGTACTTTATGATACAGGGTAAGGGCAGTAAGTAGTCTAGAGTCTAGAGACTCCTCGTTCACGAACGTTCTCGGCTTTCACCCCTAATCAAAACATCGTGACTTGAGTGGCTGAGCGCAACGCCACACCAGAGTGAAAAGATGAAAATAATTTATTGTTTTGAATAACGATCGAAACCGTAACTATCGCATTTACAACCAGATGCTGTCTACTGCTACACCGCCTCTTTTACTAACCTCAGTAGTATTTTATTGAATACCGTATTATGATATTATTTTTAGTAATTTTAAAACTTAAATCATTAAATCCATCCATTCATGGAGCAGTGTCTGCCGCGTCACACGCAATGTTTCGAATCCAGGTGGAGGAAATAGAAGAACGGCTTGACACTGGATTCAATCTGCTTACTGATATATTTGCTTGGTGATATTAAAAAAAACTGTAAAAACTAAACTAAACTAACTTCACGCTTTGTCCCTAGCGGGGTAGTCAGAGAGAACGGAGCGCCAAACGCTACGGTCTCTAGATACCTCTTTCGCCTCGTCCACTGTCATGAACCTCTTCACTCCCTCCGAGGGGCCCTCATACTTTTTACGTGACCTTCCTCCAGTATCTTTGATACTGTGTTTTCGAAGGTCAACCGAGGTCTCCTCCTACCTCTTTTACCGCTCACTTTTCCATCATAAATCTTTTTTGCCATTCTTTCATCACTAACAAAAACTTTCAACAAAAATTGTAAAATTCATATAACAATTTCACTGTATTTAGATGCGTAATAAATGTTTTTCCGACGAATTTATGAATCAATTTTTTATCACAAACCCAAAACATTTGCTATAGATCTAAATGGTACTAAAAATGGGTAAAACATTTGCTATAGATCTAAATGGTACTAATGGGTCTTCAAATTTACGAAGACGCCGAAAGTAGATGTCGTCACGAATGTATATGTCGACTTCCCCACAGGGTTTGAAATTGTGATCCTGGGTTTGTAAAATAAATAACGTTGGATGAACAACCATACCAAGTCTACATGAGGAACACCAAATGAGGTTTCTCAATCTCGAGATGGTAGTGGACTGGTATGAGATTCCAGTGTAACCCTCGAATACTCGAGTTGCACTTCAACAGAGAGGGAGTGCAGCCGCTGTAAAAATTTTTTTAATTTGCTATTTCTCTTAATGCTAGGAGTGCTAATGGTGAGGAAAGTCGGCAGTAGAATGAGGCGTTATACTATGGTCAATCCGAGAAACACATAAAAGAAACGGAGACACCAATAGTAGACTGATTTGGAGAGTGCGGGTATGCCCGAGCGCCCGAGCGCACTCAAAAATGTTATTCGGTCGCTGACCGGCACGATGGCGCATTTCCGGGATTTTTCGCTACTTGGCCGGGCAGCCTTTTACGCGAGGCTAACTCGCTACTTGGACCCCCTACTACCTGTGGTCGGCCAGCGGTGAATTGTGCCGCGGATGCCGCTAACCTCCATGATCAGGTCTCAAATACGATGATCTGTGTCTGAAAATTACTCGGTCTACTTTGCCATTAATACTAACTTTGCCATCAGGTTTCACTTAACAACATGCAGAAACACGATTAGGCCGTTTCACGACATGACTTTGTCAGGTGAGTCTCAAGCCTCGACTAATGCCTCCCACCAGAATGTTGCCCAATTCGCACTACCCTCACTACAGGGTCACGTATAGCGATTCGATTTTTCGAGTGTACTCCTACGGACGCAGGCAGCTGAACCCCCAAAATTTTCATAAAATCAATTCCGTTGCCAGTTTTGAAAATTCAAATTTTCAAAATAGGCAATGGAGTGTCTTAACACTAAGTTCCCTCTACCTACCTCGCCTTCTGTGGGATACACCGTGAATCTAAAAAAATATTCTATGTAAGCAGTTTTCTATATAAACAACATTTCTTATTTTTTTATGAAGTTTCTTTTTCTATAATCTTATTGTATATACAATACGGTTCCTGATAAAGACTAATTTAAGATGCAATTTATTTCATACAAAACTCAACACATACATTCTACTAACTAAAGTTTCAAAACATAATATTACTTACGCTGTAATTTCATAAAAGTTTACTTAAAACAGTCATTTATAATGTGAAGTAGAGACTTAACTTACATTGAAATAAAAGTCAGCCGTTTTCTTACGCTTTTCAGTCGTAAGTCTAAAAACTCAATTAGGCGTTCTAATTAACTGAAAACTTAATTCAGTTAGACTGTAAAAATAAGTTCCACGATAACAAAATACGGTGAAATTAAAATAAAATATAAAGCTGGTTTTATATTAGTGCTATGCTATGCTATACTATGTAACTAAGATACTACTATGTACAGAAGGAGTGGCTCTATCTTAGCAAAACTTTACTCTAATACGAGATCGGACCCACAACCATATCATGAGAATGTCACAACTAATTATATTAAAAAAGCCAGTCGTGGCGCAGGGCCACAAATTGTGACTGTAAAATCGCCTGGTTGTGGATTCGATCTCCACTCGAGGAAATAAAATATTTATTTATGTTTTCATCTCATCGCTCTAGTGTCTAGGTAAAGCGCGGCGTTGAGTTCCGCCACTCAACACGCAATGCCTCCAGAACTCGGCTGAAAGTGGGAAACGGAGTGCCTTAACACTAGGTTCCCTCTGCTTAACCTGCTGAGTGGGGGATACAGTGTGCAGCTGATTTTAAATATATTAAGGTGTAACGAATGATAATTAATTATAATGTATACTATTTAAAAAAAAAAACAATACTTTGAGCTTTGATTCTTATCATCATAATATGATGTTGTTCATTTTTATGATATAAGTTGATTTTTTATCCAATTTCTGTAAAAGAAGGAGGTTATCAAATTCGTTTGTATTTTTTATGTGTGTAACACATAAAAAATACAGACGAATTTGATAACCTCAGACATTTTGACTAGGTGAACTGATTTTGATGATCTTTTTCATTTGAAAGTTAGTGCTTTCCGCGCGGTATTGTGGTGATTTATGACAATGGTATCCATAGAAAATCACATAAGCCTTATATTTGTATTAAGTATGTGCGCAAGAAATGGACGAATAACTCGATATTAACGTAACCGATTTCGATGATTCTTATTTTATTGGAAAGAGTACATATCAAGGGTAGTTTTATGAGAGTTTGGTTAAGTTCTAATCTGATGAGAGATCCGGTTGAAAACGAAAAAGTCAGTTTTTTTGTTTTAATTATAATTGGTTTTAATAATTAATAAACAATTTAAATATTATGATATTTATAAAGTATGAGACCATCGATTGCCATATAGAAAAAAGCGTGAAATTGTATACAATAGGATATTTTTCAATTCTATTAGTCAGAAGAAGTCAGGTTTAAGCACGATGATCAACCTTCATAGGTAACATTTATTAAATATTTTTAACATTTAAAGTGTTATTCCACACTTAGGAAAGAAAAATACTTATTTAGAAAACGTATAAAAATTTGAACGCGGGACTCCAAGCCGCGCCTCCTGGAAACCGAACAGGCGCTCTGACCACTAACTAATCCATACGTTGTCATCAATCTACGGCGAAATTTTTATACGCTTGTTACAAGTTGTTAGCATGTAACAAGGGTATAAAAATTTCGACGTAGCTTGATGAGAACGTATGGCTTAGTTGTCAGAGCGCCTGGTCGGTTTCCAGTAGGCGCGGGTTTGAGTCCCGCTACGTTCAAATTTTTATACGTTTTCTAAATAAGTAACATTTATTAACTCTGTTAATAATAACTGTCGTATATTTATAATATTAATTTATTTAAAGCGTCATTAAGTTTGTTTCAATTATATTTTATAAAACTATAGTTCTTCCCTTATTGATTTACTAATTTTAAGAGTCTTTTTTTATGTTTATAGATATAAGTATAGTTTAAAGTAAATTTTTCTTTATTATTTAATAACTTTTAACTTCCTAATAAGTTTTATCTTATACCGGTTTTATTTATCCGGTTTGTTTTTTTTTTATCGCATAGTATGGAAAACCTAGTGTTTACACTTTCCGTATTGGAACCCAACTCCGCACATTGTCTACCAGAGCGGAGGAAAAAAATTAGTTAAATATCATTAAAACCAAAACATTTTTCGACCAGTACCAGTTAATTAGAAATTTTACACAAACATCTCCATTGTATCAAATATACCTGTATATATAGGTATCATAATTACCAATAAACTTTACTAAAAGCTACCACGTACACGTTCCTGACGACTTTCCAAAGTTATGGAAAGTTGTACAATTATCCAAATACGCTTCCTCTAGCTGTGGTATACCACTATATATATATTAAATTTTGAAGTACATATATGAACATGATATTATAATTGAATAATTTCTGAAAGAGATTTTTTCTTTACTCTAAGTTTTTTTTAAATCGTAAAAGTAATATATAGCCGATAATCATATAAATATATTGCAGAAACATTTGTATATTAGTACAAACAATGAATTTATGACTGGTTTTTGTAATAAACATTTTTAAATTCACGCTTAATCCTACATTTAGAAGAGATTTAGAGGCTAGAAAGCTTTTCAGACACTCCATTTTCCAATATCCAAAGCCAAATTACGATAAAATATGTTTTTGTCTTGTGTTGGTAATAAAACAAAAACGAGCGCGAAAATAATTCATTTCCCAGAGTACAAGCCCTGCCATGACGAGTTCAAAATGTAATATTCATAATCATATTAAAATACTTTTCTGAAATATATTGGTCGCTGTAAGATTCTGACCTACTAGTGAGATGTGAGTCCAAGAGCAGAAATCTATTTAACATTATGTTCCGTTCGGATTATATCTCATGTTAATTAGGTGAACACAGCACAGAAGTCTGTCTTGGCTTTCCGTGTGTTATCCTATTAACATATTTATACCTACCGCAAGTAAATTAGATATAAAATAAAAAATCCGGCTGTATAAACTAAATTAATTTATTCAGTAACACTTGCACCATCAAGATAAATTCAAAGACAGATCCAACTTATCAAAATTGGTTCACTGGTTTAACAGTTACAAGAGAACAATAAAACGGACATACATACGTGCTAAAAACATAATCATCCCTTTGAGCTCCACCGCACTTGGGTAATAAAATTATTGAATACTATTAAATTATAATGCGCATAGAAAAAAATATAAAGGCGTTGAGTAGCGGAACTCAACGTCGCTCTTTATTCAATAAGGAAATAGTTGAAATACACAATACATTTTATCTTAAAGTTAATTAGACGTTACGAACAATAAAAGGCGATATTCATTGAAATGTACCATATCTGAAATCTGAAATAGCGGGAACACCGCTTTGTGATTTCCCTTCGGGTTTGGGACAAAGATATCGTATAGATAGATTCAGTTACGTGTTAGAATAATGAAGTAAATAACGATTGAGTTATATTAAATTAACTGTATGTGTGAATTTGGGTCAATTATAATTTTTATAGACGCCATCATGGTAGAGTGTCCCACACTCGAATATCTGGAGTCTGTACTTGTGATAGTCGTGTGTTCGATTCCTAATTAGGGAAATAATTATGTTTAACCTTTTTTATTCATTCATTTATTCATATCACATTCAAAATAACAGAAAGAATCAGAAATCAAAAGTACATGGGAATAATAAGTAAATTTAAAGGAATAAATAAGATATTATTAAACTTTACATAGTTTTGCGTGAATATCGCTACATTGGAGGTTAATTAGTACATTGTAACTTAAAAAAAATTAGAATTTCAATAAATTTAAAAGATAGTTTTGTGGAGGATATTTTTAAAATGGTAGACCTAACTTTTGTTTCATATAAAATTTTAAGAAAACACCAATTTTTAATTGAAAATTACAGCATGTGACAAAATATTTACATTTTATAACCCAATAAAGATGACTAGAACACTATAAAATAAAATTAAAATAGTAGATCCAAACCAACATGGAAAAATAATTGTCAAAAAGCTCATGAAGCAAATATGATAACAAAAAAAAATAATTGGCCAATATCTCGAAAATTGTGATACTTCGAACATGCTGTATGATGTAAAAATAAATAATAATGACCTCCTCCATCACTGGCGCATCGTGGCGCAGTGGCACAACGTGTGACTGTAAACACAATGTCTGTGGGTTCGATTCTCACTCGGGATTATGAATAATAAAATAATAATTCCCTGTTTTAGTAACAAGACAAGGCCGGTGTTAAGTTTCGTCAATCAACACGCAATGCATACCTGGCTATATGCAAGATACAGCGTAAAAAAAATATTTGCGAAAATTTTTATCTTATGACAAAATTTTTATGGTAAATTTTATTAATCTTACAACATAAAATTGTCTACACAACTCTTAACCTTTTTAAGAATTTAATTTTATCTTAATATAATGATTACGTAGATAGATA
This sequence comes from Heliconius hermathena, assembly GCA_013403705.1. Taxonomy (NCBI): domain Eukaryota; kingdom Metazoa; phylum Arthropoda; class Insecta; order Lepidoptera; family Nymphalidae; genus Heliconius; species Heliconius hermathena. The sequence continues at coordinate 477,590 of JAAIXJ010000122.1, read as the reverse complement.
GATAGATAGATAGATAATTAAACAAAAATAAAGTGGGCTTTAGTAATATTTATTTTCTTAACAAAATTTTATCTATATTGTTACGGAAGTTTTTATTTGTGGGATACAGTTGAAGAACTGTATCCCACAAATAAAAACTTCCGTTCGCCATTTTCTGCCGAACAATTCTGGAGGCATTGTATGTTGATCGATCGCGGAACTCAACGCCGCGCTTCTCCTTTCCAGTGCCACCAGTGCTAGAAAATGGGAATATTAATGTCGTTTCCTCGAGTGGTATAGTACATCGTACTCATAATCTGTCACGTGTACAGTTGCACATTTGTGCTCCTGCGCCACCACTGGCCCCATATGTAACGAATATTTTCTGAATTTAAAGTTTAGACCAAGAAATCATAAGAACAAAGTAATTCGTCAAAGGGATTGAAGCCACAACATTCACGTTTACACCATTCAATAATATTTATTTAGAAAACGTATTATATAAAAATTTGAACGTAGGACTTGGACTCGAACCCGCAAACAACATAAATAAATTGTAACAAGCGTATAAAGATTTCGACGCAGCTTGATGAGAACGTATGGCTTAGTGGTCAGAGCGCCTGGTCGGTTTCCAGGAGGCGCGGATTCGAGTCCCGCTACGTTAAAATGTTTATACGTTTTCTAAATAATTATTTTTCTTTCCTAAATGTGGAATAACACTATAAAATGTTATAAACAAAAATTCAATTGGAAAGCGGAAAGCAGACTATCACAAACAAGTCACTACTTGACACAAAATTTTCTACCCATCCTATTATAATATACAGGCTGAAGTATAATGCAGAAAAAAAATTAACTTCCTTCTACTCCAAACTTATAAAAATCGTTAAGTTTAACAGAACATAAGAAATGGCAGACTCGCATTTCGTCCATGAAAACGTGGCATTGTGTTTTTTTTTCTATAAGAAAAGCTGAAGAAATATTCTTAATCTTGCCAGTCATGACACATCGTAATTTCATTCATTTTTGATCTGATAGCAAGGTGGATTGGAAGCGTAAAACTATAATAAATAAATATATCACTATTCACGCTGCATCTTGCACACAGCAGTATGTTTTCCCTAAATATGATGTTAAGACACTCCGTTCCCCATTTTCCGCCAAATTTTTCGAGGCATTGCGTGTTGAGAGGCGGAATTCAAAGCCGAGCTTTTGCCTTAGTACTAGAGCGAAGAAATTAAAATATTAATAAATATTGATTCTTTCCCTCGAATGGGATCGAACCCATAACACAACTCGCTTTACAGTTACACCATTGTGCTATAGCGCCACGAAGGTTTCAATTTTTTAAAATTGCGTGTTGTATTAAAAATATTTCAGTTGATGTGTCTGACTTAATGTGATGGTTGTGGGTTCAAATTTGTTTCTTGTTTAAAATTTATACAATAAGTTTAAGAACTACAATGAATGACTGTTATTACTACTATTATTACATACTTCTTTTCTTGTGCTACATCGTTATCTAAATGCAAAACAAATGTATATAATAATCTATAAGTATTAAATTAAGAAAAAAAAAATTTTTTTATCCCTAATTTTTTTAATAAGTTATGAGGAAGGTTGGCTGAGAGTTGGGGAAGGGAAGTGGTGACTTCCACGAAACGGGTCACGTACCCTTAGACGCAAGTATCGGATGTATATTTGTTAGGGTACCCTCCTGAGGGGGTTAATAGCTATTCTTTATAAACAAGTATGCACAATCTATTATATTCAGTTAAGCTTTATTCACTGTTAGTTTAGTGACAGAATCCACTCTAACGTTCAAAATAGAAAAAAACATTTATTTAAGTTTGGACTTTAGCCAAAAATATTAATAACATCAGAAATAATAGAATCAGAATATATAAAAAACTTAGTTTCAGCTTCACGCTGTATCCCTCATATAGCAGGGTAGGCAGAGGAAATCGAGTATTAAGACTCTTTGTTCTCCACTTTCCGCTAAATTTTAGAGGCATTGCGTGTTGAGTGGCGGAACTCAACGCCGTGCTTTGACCAGAGCGGAGAAATTAAAATATTAATAAATTCCCCATTCCCCGAGTGGCCGAGTCCACGATCGTTTACATTCATGCTCGAGCCACTCTGCCACGACATATTAGAATTTTAACGTTTCGGGACTGAAATCTGCCCTCTTGGTTACTGGAGCTAGTTTATAAGAATTTCTACGTAGCTCGATAAGAACGTATGGCTTAATTGGCAAGAGCGTCCCACTACATGTAATTCTTATAGTTTTTTTTAAATATTTTTCTTTTCTTAGTGGAAATTTTACAAAATATTAAATTAATTAAAAAAATACACGCTTATTGTAAAAATGTAATTATATAATAATATATATAATAGGATCTTGGATTTTGACCCATTTTTAATAATCTTATCACTCTGTTCTCTCTGGCAATCTTACAAGAGGTGATGAAGCTAAGTAGCAGTTGTTTTTTTTAGCTTCACGTTGTATGCTTTACTTAGCAGGGCAGGCAGAGGAAACCTGGTAACCTAGTGATAAGATACTCCATTCCCATTAAGACACTTATATTCCCCTCTTTCTGCTGAATTCTGGAGGCATTGCGTATATATAGTGCTGGAACTCAAATTCACGCTTTGCCTTGTTACTACAGCAAGAAAATTAAAATATTTAATATTTCATTTCCTCTTGTGGAATGGGAACGCGTTTACAGTCACTCGCTTGTTCCCCTGCGTAACTTTATAATTTATATTATATTACCACTATCACACTATATTGAGGCCAGTCGTGGCGCAGCGGCACGAGGTGTGACTGCAAAACCGACTGGTTGTGGGATCGATCCCCACTCGAGGAGATGAAATATTTACTTAAATTTATATTTCCATTTCTTCGCTCTGGTGTCGAGATTAAGCGCAGCGTTGAGTTCTGCCACTCAACACGCAATACCTCCAGAATTCGGCAGAAAGTGGGGAACGGAGTGTCTTAACACAAGATTCCCTCTGCCTACCCTGCTGTGTGCGGGATACAGCGTGAAGCTGATTTAATTTAATTTTAATTACCACTATCCTTGAACTTTTCGTCATTCTTAACTGGAGTAACAAGCTGTCCTTCAAATGTCATATTCAGAAGTTTCGTCTGAGTTAACACTCTCAAAGTAAAAGCAACCAAATTCTATGTTAATATCGTTTCTAATGCTCGCACAGGGATCATTGTTTGTACAGTTAACAAAAAAAGGAGCAAGCAATAAGCAGTATTATATTTTAGACTTTAGTGTAGAGTGTTTGATATTGATTTAGCACTATTAGTGCTAATACGATTTTATGATCACAATACAAACTATCAACAATAAGAAATGTAAAGAAATTATAATAACAAAAGCGTCAAATTTATTAGTTTTTTTTAAATATTTTAATTATATAAACAGCGTACAATTAGATTTTTAATTTTTATTTTGAGTTTGCTAGAGTTGGAAAGTTAATTATATCTCCAGATACCCGTCGTGGCGCAGAGGCACAAGCGTGTGACTGTATACGCGATAGGTTGTGGGTCTGACTCTCCTTCACAAGGAAATTAAATATTTAATAATTTCATTTTGGGTCTAGTACTAGTGTCGAGACTAAGTGCGGCAGGTACTCTATTACTAAAAATATTGTTTGATTTCCGCCTCTCAATACGTACTCCAGAATTCGTTGGAAATTGAGGACCGAGTGTATTAACACATGCAATGCTCCCTCTGTCTCCTTTGCTCTATGCGGGATACAGCCTAGAGCAGAAAAAAATAATATATTTAATATTAATAAATAAAGAAAAAATAATTAATAAGTTTTTCTTTTCATTTGCAAAATGTAATAATTGGAGATATATGTACTCGTATATTTGCAACTTTACTCTGAAGAGAGCCTAGTTTAAAGACAATCAGTTTTTCACCTGCCGCCTGAATTCTAAATAATACGTGTTGAGTGGCAAAAAATTTTGCGCTACGCCGTTTTGCAAGAGGAAGAAAATGATAATCATTCATTCCTCCAAGTAGGGACAGAAGACACATTCACAATTACCATATTGCGTCACAGGTACTCTATTACTAAAAATATTGTTTTCTTTATGTGTATTTACGTTTATATATAGAGCGATAATAAATAATCAATTCATCAATCAGTTACAAGTGATGCTAGGTCCTTGCATATGAACCATGACCATCCCATAGGTAGCGCATGGATCTTTTACTAAAAAAACATTCGGACGATAATGAATAAAATCTTTGATTTGGCTTGGATTGCTCCATGAGAGTTGATTTTTTATTTCCTAGAAGTCATTTAAATTAAAAAAAAATATTATCTGTTGGAGCAAGGCTCAGGAAGTACGGTGGATCCCTTTGACATTCCAATTGAATCTCTTCTAGTTTGATAGCCGTCTGTTGAGCAGTGTGTGGTCTCGCGTAGTCGTGAAGCAGCAGTAGCGTAGAGCCGTTGACCATCCTCACTTGTTTAGCCGCTAGCTTTTCCATCATGGTTTGCAATTGCTGACAATAGACGTCTGCCGTAATCATCCGATCAGATTTAAGAAAACTGTAATGAAATCAAATGTTTACAAGTAACTTTTTTTGGGCCAATTTTCACTTGGGGTTGGTTTCGCTTGGCTTACCAGGGTGCAGCCATTGCGATGAGCACTTCCAACTATCGTAGAGATACCACTTTTCATCATATGCAATGCTTCGATTTAAAAACCTTCTATTATTGTACCGGATAAGTAATGCAATGCGTAATGGATGGAGAAACTTTATACTAGGTTCCCTACTCTGCTAAATGCGGGATACAGCGCGAAGCTGATTCATTTCGTTTCATTCAAAATAGCATAACGTAACACCGAAATATAGATCTACCAAGTGTCAATGTCAATCTATCTATGTTTATATCGGTCGATCATTTGAGTCACTCTTCTATTTTTTATGAATTATTAGTCAAGTTCAATAGTATAATATTATTAGTATTGCAAGTGTTGATATAGTGACTCTTGCGTTGTAGCGTATTGAGATAGTGACTTCGAAGTGCGGTGTCGAAATATTGAGTCTTTATGGTAAGGGAGTGTTTCTTTATATTGTGAAATTACTTTCTTAAGTGGGATCCGAGACTTATTTCTACTTAAATAATAAACAGTATAGTAATCACAGTAATTAAATATTGGTATAAAACGTGAGCAGGCGTATTTGAACTTCAAACTTCCAAATATTTTAACATAGTTAAACTATCACTTCCAAATATTTAAAAAGTGATAGTTTAACTATGTTAAAATCTTGTAAGTAATTAAAAGTCAAACAAAAATTGCAGTCGTTGAAAGTAGATTTGGAATGACATATAGAAATTTCAAATATTATTTTGATATTCAGATCAACAATGTATTTTGCTGACCATACACAAGCATTTATTTATTACCATCTTATATGAATATTCAGGACCGGACCTTTAGGACTAGACTATGTGAGATCAGTTAAGAGATGTAAAAGGATTATAAATTTAAATTTACTCTATGGGGATCTCTCTATTTACGTAAAAATATACGTAAATATTTTTTATTAAATAAAACAAATAACTTAATAGTCAGTAAGTAGTCATATAAATTATGTAGTCATCTAAATTATGTATAATTAAACTCTTACTTATTTTGTATCATATATTAGCAGCTTTACGCTATAGAGGCCGTCGTGGTGTGACTGTTGAGTGTTCGATCCCCACTCGAGGGGACTCATGAATTACTATTTGTTAATATTTTCATCTCTGGCACCAATTCAAAAGATCCGGCGTTGAGATCCGCCACTCAACACGCTCGGAAAATTCAGCAGAAAGTGGGGAACGGCGTGTCTTACCACTAGGTTCCCTCTGCTTACCCTGCTTTGCAGAATACGGTGTGAAATTGATTTAATTTATTTTTAGCTTTACAGCTTCCCCACTTTCTGCCGAATTTTCCGAGCGTGTTGAGTGGCGGATCTCAACGCCGGATCTTTTGACTTGGTGAAAGAGATGAAAGAGCGTAACGCTCTTTCCTGCATAGCAGTATAGACAGAGGGCACTTAATGTTACAATTTTTATCAATGTACCACTCTGCGTATATACAAATAACGTTCATAAAATCGTTGCACATTAAAACAGCTCCTGACTGTACGTCTGAAAGTTGTGGTTTCATTCCCCACATGGAACAATTATTTATTTCCGTTTCCTTGCTCTAGAAGGCAAAGTGCGACGTTGAGTTCAGTTTAAATTAATTCCGAAAATAGAGAATAAAGTCGTTTAACTCTAGGCTTAGAGACAAAGCGCGGCATTGAGCTCCGCCACTCAACACGAAACTCCTGCAGAATTCGGTGGAAGGTGCATAACTGAAGTTTCTTAATGGAAACGAAATGTCCTAACAATAGGTTCCCTGGTTTTCAGCGCGAAGCAAAAAAAAAACACACCAGCTTCCCTCTGCCTACCCCGCTATATGAGGAAATTGACCAAGAATCTTGCCCACAATATTCTATACCATAACAGGTAACATGCAAAATATCAAAAACCCTTATGTTTTTAAAACAAGGTCTCAGAGGCAAGTTTTACATATTTGCCTCGTATGCGATCCCTGGGAAGGATGGAATGTATCCTGCAGTAATAAGGGTGATACAATGCTAGCAGAAGCTATGCTATATATTTTTTTTATTTTTAACGGTTATCCCTACATTTTGTGATGACATACTCTGTCTCCAGTCACCGTTTTTTTATGGTGTTACGTATTAAATTGTTTATTGTACTGTACAACAGAGATTATATGATTGATGTCAGTCATGGCGCAGGGGCACAAAGTGTGATTGTAAGTCGACTGGTTGTGGGTTCGATCCCCACTCGAAAAAATGAAATATTTATTTAAATTTATATTTTCATTTCTTCGCTCTGGTGTCGACGCCAAACACATCGTTGAGTTCCGCCACTCAACACGCAGTGCCTCCAGAACTGGGTGGGAAGGGAGGAACAACGATATGTCTTAACACTGGGTTTCCTCTGCCTACCCTGCTGTGTGCGGGATACAACGTGAAGTTGATTTAATTTAATTTTATTTATATGGTTATTAACATTACTACAAACTAGGAACTGAACCTATGAATGGTTATTTTTTTAATATTTTTTTTACCGTCACGCCGTACCCCGAACTCAGAGGAAACTTAGTGTTAAGACACTCTATTTACAATTTTCCGCACATTTCTGGAGGTGTTACATGTTGAATGGCAGAACTCAACCATTGAATGACAATTCTATGTTAAAACGGCCTCAAAAAGATTAAGTTAAAGGAAAAAGTAAAAAATTAAAACTACATATGGAAGATTATCCTTAAAGGGCATTATGTTAAATATTCTTATAAGTAGTAATATGTACCCTTATAATAAGATTCAAAATATGTCTCATAAAAGCCTCATTTCTACCCACTGAGAGGTTGAGTACCTCCAAAAAAAAATGTAATTTTGCATAGAAATGTCTAATGCCATATAATGTGGTGTGTTTTGTGTAATATTTCCTCATAATATGAAGGTACTTCGAGTTTCTTATTTAAATACTATTTGACAGTCAAAATTTTAAACTTGGGCAATGTTGTTTAAGTACACGGGCGATGCATTAAGGAAATTACGCTTAAAGATATAATGCGTACGACTATAAATGGGATAGATTGTGGATTGGATTCCCACACGAGGAAATAAAATATTTATTTTTTTCATTTCTTCACTCTTGTTACGAAGCACAGCGCGGCGTTGAGCTCCGCCACGCTATACGAATATGTGTGAAACTTAAGTGTCTTAATGAGAACGGATTGACTTAACACTAGGTTTCATCTGCCTAGTCATAGAAAAAAGTCCTTAATGTATATTTTTTACAATTTTAACTGTCTCTATTGCTTGTGTTTTTTCTTTATTTGGTAGGTATAATAAAAATAATAATAAATCACTATTAGATAATTTGCATCTCTCATTTGTTAAGGAGATTATTAGTTTGATATGTATGTGGATTTGTTATATTTCATTAGGTACCTATTTAGGTTTTTCTTACAATTTAAATGTTATTTTTTCAACTTAAGGTCAGTTCTCAGTACTTATTCAAGGTTTCATCACAATCGATGTAGTTTTTGATCAAGTACTTTTTGTGTTTTGGGTATATATTCATTTCTGGAGGGTACATATATGTAATAAGTTCTTTCATTTTCACGATTATTACACATTTTAATGCAATTAAACAATTTTACCATATTCAACCCTAACAAGAAAGTGAGCCAATTCTTGAGACCAGTGAAAAGTAATATTACTTTTCAGAGTGCAGGTGTATACAAACAACAGTGTGACTGTGGTTTATTATACATCGGTCAAATAAAGAAAAGCATCGGTGTTAGGGTAAAGGAACACATCTCCGATATCAAGATTGGGCCTGCATCGAGGTCGGCTGTGTGTGAGCATACTGTGGATAAACCCAGCCACTACATTAGGTTTGATAAACCCCAAATCCTCGCTAAGGAAAACTGATATATTCCTAGAATGATCTGCGAAGCTATTGAAATACAAAAACATCCTAATTTCAATAGAAAAGGTGGCTGGAAACTTTCTACCACCTGGAATCCACTCATAAAATCATTGAAGTCTTAAACCCACCATACTAGAGGGCAAGACCTCGTGAAAGTAAAAGAAAACATATCACAAAATGAATGAACTGCTATCATCAAATTATCAATAATATTTATTTTAAAACCCTCTAAATTTTTTCTAATCTCCACTAATAAATAGTATTTAGGTTACCGATAACCAATAATACGTTGGTCCAATATAATATATTCTTTGTTGTTAATTGATTTTACTACGATAGTTGTGATGAATGTTCAATAATAATATCGTTATAGTATAAAAATAAATTTAAGCTTTGGATTAGGCTTAGATAAACTTATAAATCTCTTTATTAAATTTTTAATATTTAGAAAATATTATGAACTGTTTTTATGTTCTATATTGTTTGTTGTTAGTTTAAATGTTATATGGTTATTTTCTCTCTTTTACCTTCACACTGTACCCTGCATATCGTAGAATAGGCAGAGGAAAGTGCTAAGACATTCCGTTTTCTATTTTCCAAATCATTTTCGTGTTGTATATCTGATTCAACTACACAATTTGTCTTGTTACCAGAGACAGAGTGAGGATGTGAAAACAATTCATTGCCTCAAGTGGAAATCGAATCCGCAACCGTCACGTTCACTATTATGTCGCTTTTATTTGACGGCTTTAATATATATTTTATAATATATATTTAATTTTAAATATTTCAAGAAACCTATTACAATTTAATATTGCTCTCACATGCATTCCAATGGCTTCACTAAGGATTTCCCACAGGCTTATGACGCTTAGAGGCAATATCTTCCTTCTGAGTATTTGATTTCTCTCACAGATTTATGATATAACATCAAAGGTAGCAAAAATTTTGATTTCTTTGAGTTTTTGTAATTTAAAATTCAATTTTTAAGTTTGAAATTGAATTGGATTAGCTTTTTTAACAATTATCAACATATTTTGTATTTAATTTTTAAATGTGTATTGTGTTAACATAATTTTTTAAGCTAGTCTTAAAGAATCAGATTTGACACTTTAAGGCATCGTAGGATACGTTACCCTAAATTTTAAAAAATCTAATAATATTTTCATTGATTTTATGGAAATATGTATAAGAAGATTATCTTTTCCAAGAGAAAGTATCTCTTAGAAAAACGAAAAATCCACGCACGCAAAACCGCGAGCAGTAAGTGTCATATATTAGGATAATAGTTTAGATATCTCATAATATCCATCTGCTGCATTTCAATTTTGTCGAGGCCCCAGGGAAATGGAAGTCATAGGAATGTGTCAATATCTCGCCTAAGCGCGAATAAATAATATAGTGTGAAAGCCACTGTAATGTGTCGAAATAATATAGCTTGGCTAGCTTGATTGAAATCACATGTGTTAAAGGATTATACTTGAAGATGCTGATGTGTATGGAGATCCTTAATAATATATCTATTGAAATTAACTATTAATAGGTTACTGTTATATGCGGGATGCTAAAAAAATATTTGGTACCTGTCAATTACCTAAGTACGTACATATCAGAACGTCTCGATTTTTAGCTCAAAATCTAAATGTCCTGAGCGAGACAGACATGGTCCCGCTTTTCGTGATATTTTCCACGTATTTTGAGGATTAAATCTTTTTTAATTAATTCTTTATTTAACTAACTTTTTTAATTAATTCTTTATTTTTATTAATAATTTATTAACAATTCCAGAGATATAAGTGCTTTTCCCCGAGACAAAATATGGCAACGCTGGTACATATATTAATATACATATATGTTTTAAATTAAACTATTTTAACCGGATTAATCGCATATATTTAAGATTTTACATTTTTGAAAACTGACATTTCGAATAATTTGCAGTAGTCCGTGGTCACGGGTATCTTGCCCTCTAGTATGGTGGGTTTAAGACTTCAATGATTTTATGAGTGGATTCCAGGTGGTAGAAAGTTTCCAGCCACCTTTTCTATTGAAATTAGGATGTTTTTGTATTTCAATAGCTTCGCAGATCATTCTAGGAATATATCAGTTTTCTCCAGTGTGCGGGATACAGCGTGAAGCTGATTTTTTGATTTTTTTTTTTATAATAAATGTAATAACTTTTTACCGAATTCTTGAAACATTGCATGTCAAGTGGCATATTCAATGCCGTGCTGTGCCTCATTAGCAGAGCGAGCAAGTTAAAATATATGTAATGTTTTTGCCCATGTATAGATTTTTATAAAATATTGTCTTCGGTTCGCTACCGGAACCAAAATCGAATCCAATGCCGTGCTTTACATAACCAGGACGACAGGACAGAATAAAAAAATAAAAAGTATTTATACTGACAACATTCATAATCCAATCTCTAGATTTGATAGATATATGGAACAATCGAAGATTGACGTTGGAGATAGATTATTAATATTGGGCGTTAGTGTCTATATAACTAATATAATAACTCTTTCTACACTGATTTACCTGAGATACTTAGCTCAACCTGGCTTAGCCGGCAGTTTCAGCAAATTTTAAAAGTAAAGTAAAAAATACTCTTTATTGTACACCGATTATTACATTACAAGGATGTTCATAATTATTGATATGATAGTACAATAGGTGGCCTTCTTGCTAAATGAGCAATTTCTTCCAGGCAACCTTGTGGTAGAGGAGATAATGAATTAAATGGGAAGAGGTGCACTGAGGAGGTGAGAGGTGCATTGATGACATACAATTATATAAATTAACATATAAATGCAACAATACATACACTTATAAAATTAAATCTAATCTAAAAACATGAAAATATATTTATACATACACATAATACATATTTGAACATACATACACATTATGTGGGTACAAAAATATATAATAATTGCATTTGTTAATTATACTTGGGATTCTAGTATCATGTAATATTCCTTAAGTCTTTTTTTAAATGTCTTTAAGGTTTTAACTTGTCTGACTGTATAGATTTAACTGAAAAAGAATTTGTGTAAAAAGAAGAATAGTGGCAAGGAGTTTTTAGAGATAAGGTATTCTTGGAGCGGAGAGAGAGATCATGTGATTCACATAAAAACTTGAATCGTTCTTTGATATGAAGGGGAAAACTGGTTGAAAAGCATGTTATACAGAAGACAAAGAACATGTGTATTCCGGCGAAGACGAATTGGGAGCCACTTGAGCTTTGTACGAAATTCGGAAACATGGTCACATTTGCGTAGTCCAAATATAAACCTTATGTAGATATTTTGGATACGCTCAAGCTTATTTAATTGCTCCTCTTTTAAATCAAGATAACAACAATCAGCATAATCAAGAATTGGTAATAAGAGGAATTGTGCCAGCGCAACTTTAGTAGGAATGGGTAGAAAGTTACGTAATCGACGTAATGATGCAATAGATGAAAATATTTTACGGCTTAGCTCACTGATTTGTCGCTTCCAAGACAGATGCTGATCAAATATAATTTCTAATTTTTTTACTTTATCTGTAAAACGGATTATTATTCCGTCAATCGATATATTAGGTAAGTCGTTTAAAGGAATTTGACAAATAAGCCTTGGGCTGCCTATTATAATATAATAGCTTGAGATTTTTTCGGATTAATCGCCAAGCCCAGATATTTGCTTCGTATTGAGATATTTGTGACTTCTTGAGATAGTGTTGTTATAGCATTCGGAAGATCGTGCAGCGAGCACTGACGATATATTTGAAGATCGTCAGCATAAAGGTGATAGGGAAAAGCAAGTTTAAGACAAAAATAGTTAATAAAAAGTGAAAATAATAAATAAAAAGAAAATGTAAATCTTAGTCAAAATTATATATAGCTTTAATCCTGCAAGGACCTCAGTCTACCCGTGGCCACGAACTACTGCAAAGCGTTCGAAACGTCGGGTTTCAAAAAATTTCAATATACTAAATATATTCAAAATATTAATTAATCCGTTTATATAGTTTTATTTAAAATATATAATATGAAAAAAATAAATAAAAAATATTGTTATTGCTCAACTTAAATAACAAAAAAGTCAGATACCCTCAATATTTTCCATCCGAACGATTCCATTTTTATATGGTCAATACAATTCAGAATATCTCCAATTTTCAGCTACGTTCAATTCCACGGGCTTCTATTGAGATAGCATACAAATTCAAATAAGGCCAAGCCTACAAAATAGGTCTATTATTAAACTGAGATCCTTTTATCAATATCTCATTGTAAATTTTACACGACGCCTTCAAATGGGACAATAGAGGTATTTTTCGTTAAACAATAGTTAAAATTATTATAAGTAACAATTTTGTTCGTTTGCAAATAAAATCTATACTTATACTATAGTCTGTAGTTGGAAGATATTTGAGAAGAAATGATTTTGAGGACTTTTATTAATGTAGTAGAACATAAAACAATGATTTTTAAATTTTTTTGTCTGTTTGTCTGTGTGTTTGTTATCTCAGAATCGGCTTAACGATTTAAATGCGGTTTTCACTATTGGATTCTGGCAACCTTCCGTTAACATATATATATATATATATNTATATATATATATATATATCCATTTTCGTCGCTTTGGTGTCAAGACATAGCGCAGCGTTGAGTTCCGCCACTCAATATACATTGCCTCCAAAATGGCGCAAAAAACAGTGTCTTAAGACTAGATTCCGTCTGCATCCTTTGCTGTGGATGTGCTTACATTAGGAATAGCGTAAAGCTATAGATAGATAGAGATTTGATAGATTTGTGGAGCATTATATAGATAATTTCTGTTTTAATCCGGATTTTTTGCGGAATCGGAATTTATGTATAAAAAATCTACGCTTACAGTTTGTGCGCAGTTACGGTTTACCTAGACAAATGTGAAATAACTAAAAAAAATTCTATTAAATACTACAGTCAAATTAATTTCCACAACACTTAAATTCGACATCAAAAGGAGAAAAGATATTTCATATAAAAAATCGTTACAAACTTATATGTGTAGTTAATTTCATACAATATAAGAACATATGCCCACAAACTTAAGTTTGTTAACATAATTCGCCGTAACATCAAAATCTATAAGATATTTCCCAATAAAATGTGGCAGATACTATTTGCCTTGATTTTTCTCTGTTATTCTGTGAAATGAAGACGTTGCAGTGAGACATTGTTTTTGAGATATTAGGGTTTTAGCGGGTAAATCATAATAATTAAAATATAGTCATTCTCCCGATAGAACAACGCTGTCCTACTGCGCCACGACGGTCTTAATTTATTAATAATAATTAGATTTTTCTGAAATATTGATTTTTCTTAACAAACCTCACGAAATTAATGAGTAAAGACTAAAAATAAAGGATGAGGTCGCCTCTAATTACAGCGGCCTTTGACGATACAAAAGAATTTGACTCTGGAAGTTAATCTTTTTTAGAAACGGAAATTTATTTTAATGTTGTACAATTGTCTAATTCATTAGAAAGAAAAATTTACATTAAGAAAGTCTGTTAAATAATTTTATATAATAACTAAAATATCTTATGTATGAGGTCATTATGACGACATTACGTGTTCGAAACTCAACGCCGCGCTTTGTCTTAGTAAAAAAAATTAAAATAAGATATAAATACTTTCACGATTGAAGATTAAACCAAGTCTTGTCAGAGTGAGAGAAAAAAAATAATTCATTTCCCCAAACGGGAATCTCGATAGCATCTCAGGAGTCTGGGTCAATATCATTTTAAGTTTAATTAGTAAAGTATGTCATTGAAAAATCTTTCAAAGTTAACAAATTGCTTTCTAATTTAGATACTCCAAACTATCCGAAGCAAAGATTAATGTTGAGACTTACCTTCCATTTTATTACACTAATTTAGTTTAGTTGGTATTAGTTAACTTGCTAATACCTGTAATTAAGTTTATTTAAAGACGTAACAACATTCAAAAACAGTTTCCCTATTTTTCGTGCAAAGCAGGGTTGGCAGAGGCACCCAGTGTGTTCAGACACTTTGTTCCTTATTCTACATTCACTCTTTACCAAATATCTATCTCTTTACCAAATATATTTGTTGGATGATATGTAAATATAATGTTTGGTATATATAAAGAGAGAGATATTTATACTACTTCTGGTTCTTGAAAATATAATCATTTTTTCAAGAACCAGAAGTGGTGAAACCAGAAGTGAAAGTTAGGAAACGTACTCTTGATAGCCTCTTTTACATTAATTTTAATTATTCTGAGATTCTATCAAGCGGCAAGGATAACAATTAATAGGTATAAAAATATATTTAATTCAGTTTCACATTTTCTTTAGCTATATATGAAGTAATGAGAACAAGTTATTAGTACTTGTGTAAGGAGGCCCCGCTCTTCCATAACACTATAAATATCTCTACAATATTAACTAAAACTACAATAATTTAAACCAAAGCCTTTGCAATATCTAAATAGAAGATTAAACGTAACTTAATCTTAAATAACGAACAAAAATAGGTGCAAAAGATTTGACAATTTGTTTGAACAATTGATTTCTAAGTATAAATATAAAAATATAATAAAATAAACTTATAAAGTAGTAATTCGATTTAAATTATATTTGAGCATCGATCGATGAAGAAGACCAAATAATTGCCAAAAATTTCTGGATCCTAACAATATTATAATCAATTGAGTTTGAGGATTGAACCTACAACAACGGCAGTCAAACGCTGTCCCACAAAATCTCTTTATAATTAAATAAATGAACCATTCACCAACAACTTTCTAAATCCAATAAACCAATAAATAGAACATAAGCGTAACTTTAAGTACACTTAAACAGTACAGATTGTTATACTGTAAATGGAATGTTCCATTCATGCGGGTAGTTTGGAAACTATTACTCATGTAGGAGTATAAAGATGGAATGCAGAATGAGTAGAAATTACGAAAGCTCTTTATTTTATTCACATTGTATCCCGCTCATAGCAGGGTAGGAACATGGAACCTGAAAAAAACTTGACTACACATTATCATGATTCTTTTGCCACTGCGTCCTATGGAAATGACGAGCAAATTTTTTTGGTAACAAATATTTTAACTTCAAAACGAAACGTATCTAATATATATTATATATATTTTTTATCAGCTTCACGCTGTATCCCGCACTCGGCAGGGTAGGCAGAGGGCAGAACGCCGCGCTTTGCCTCAACACCAGAGCGAAGAAATGGAAATATAAATTTAATTAATATTTCATCTCCTCGAGTGGGGATCGAACCCACAACCAGTCGGTTTTACAGTCACACTTTGTGCCCCTGTGCCACGACCGGCCTCAAAATCTATCTAATATTGAGGTGGTTTATTTTGTCGATTATGATTACTATTTTTAAATCAAATAATTAACCTAGTAATAGTCACACTTTGTGCCCCTACTGGCGTTTCGTTACTATTTTTTTTTCCATATAATTATATATTTTGATTTCTATTATATTATATGGTAGTTATCGCCCTCAACTTTGTTTGCGTGCAGCTCAAAAGATTTGTAAAATGGTAAATCCCATTTTTTTGTAATATAGAAATTTCGAGAAAATCTTTCTTAGACTATTTACACTCCCTATCCAAACTATTTGCCAAATATAAATTTTTCAAGTACAGTATTTTACCTATACATTTTCTCTCAGACACTCAGTAACGGAAGAGTTTTATACCTATTGATTATCATATTGATTTTGAAGACAACTTATGAGGTACTCTAACTTCGAACTTTCAAAGTTAATATTTAAGTTATACCTGATAAATAGTCCGGAGGTTACGAGTGGAGTTGTTCCTCTCAAGGTCGCGGCTCCAAATACTTTAAAAGGATTTTTTTCTACATCAAACTTGTAACTACTTTGGGCTCAGTTTAAAAGTACAATCTCAGGAGTTTCTCAGAAAAATTTGGGTGTCGAGAATTTTTTATTTCCTCACGTTTTAACAAAGGCGAGGTATTTTCTTTAAAATATATGTGTATGAACTTTTGCTTTGTGCGGAGTGATTTAACTTTGTAGTACTTTCAAATGTTTTTCTTTAGGCATTCCTAATAATGCTACCTACACACTGGTAGGAAAATAGTTATGAATTAAGTAGTGCCATTATATTATACAACTAGCGGCCCACTCGCATATACCGCCGCGTAAGTACATAACTATTTTATTAAGGGGCATTTGCCATAAGATTTGCCATTATGACACCAGTCGTGGCGCAGGGGCACAAAGTGTGACGGTAAAATCAACTGGTTGTGAGTTCGATCCCTACTCGAATGAATTATTCGATGAAATATTTACTTAAATTTATATTTCCATTTCTTTGCTCTGGTGTCGAGGCAAAGCGCGGCTTTGAGTTCTGCCACTCAACACCCAATGCCTCCAGAAAGTGGGGAACGGAGTGTCTTAACACTAGGTTCCCTCTGCCTACCCTGCTGTGTGCGGGATACAGCGTGAAGGTAAAAAAAATATATAATTTATACATTTTATAATTTTGAGGAAGTGCAAGCACTACATGACTGCTTACGTGGACGAAATCGGCGGCAAGGGCGCCCCCACAGGACTCGTGCCTATGCTTGCGGTCGTAAGCAAAGCGTTGAATTATTTTAAATTTACATTTTCTCTCAAAAAGTATACGTTAAAATTACATGCTATAAAAACCAAAGCATATCTTCATTAAATTTTCTCGGAGAACTTTCGCTCATAAGTTTCAATATCTATCAGATAAAAAAACGTTGAAATATCTTGATTTAATAATTTTTTATCTCATAAATTAAATAAAAAAATATTTTTATGTTAAACGATTTTATTACAATAAAAATATAATAATTCGGTAAGTCCTAGCTACCAACTAACCAGATCGCATCAAGCTTCTTTGGGCGTTGCGTATCTAGAGTTAATATATGATAGTTTCACGCACCCAACGATTTTATTAATTGTCTGATCAATACCCCAGATTGATGAGAAGATTGGTGCGATCTGGTAGCTAAGACTTACCGAATTATTTTTTAGCTTTTAGTACATTACCTACATTATTTTTATTGTAATAAAACCGTTTAACAAAAAAAAATATTTTTTTATTTAAATTTTTCAAGTTTTTAGGTTTGTTGCTAGATGATACTTCAGAATGAGCTCTTTTCTACTAATCAAGCCCTTTCATTAGACACCTATATTGAGGTAGTTGTGTAAAATATGTAATCCGTCATTTTGTCGCGGCGGCCATCTTGAATTTTATTTTTTTATAGTGAGCTCTGTTCTACCAATAAAGCCCTTTCATTTGGTACCCATAAAGATTTACCCATACCCATTTTTTTTTATTGTTTTGTCATCAATATTAAGAGTGGGTATCAAATATCAGATCGATCTGATATCAGGAAGGGGGTAAAATTCCAATTACTAAATTTGACCCCAAACAAACTGGCCAAGCTAAATAAAACCGTTTAAAAATTACTTATTGTGACTTATTTATAACAGATACGGTATCACGAACTTATCTTTAGAACTAATAAAATAGAACATTTCTTCCATACTGACATATATTTTTGTATTTTTGCAGCACACGCGCTTAAAGCAATTCGATGACGTTCATTTTTATTCCAACTTTTCTATTTATTATATTAGTATAGATAGCTTTTCACCCTGTATCTGGCATATAGTAAGGTCGACAGAGGGAAGTAATGTTAAGACACTCCTTTCTCCATTTATCGTAAAATCTTGTGAGATCGAGATATTGTGTCTATACTTTGTCTATAATCTCGACGGTTGTGTTCGTTTCTTTGTTGATGTTCGTTCAGGGATGACTTATTTTCTTTCTCACTCTGGTAAGAAGTCAAACCACGGCATTGAGTCTCAAAAACTAGGTGAAAAATGTGGGACGGGGTGTATTAATATTAGATTCTCTCTGCTTGCCTTTGTATATACAAAAATGGGATACTGCTTGTTGTTATATCATAACCAGAGGGTATAACATTTTTACATTAATTGTAGCCTATGTGTTATTCTGATGTATAAAGGTCATATTTTCTTAAAAACGTATAAACATTCGAATTTATCGAGAAATTAACCCGGGCTTCTTGGAAACCGTCCAAGCGCTCTGACCACTAAGCCATAAGTTCTCATCAAACTATTTCGAAATTCTTAGACGCTTGAAGTAACTTGCTTTTTATGTTCTTAACATCTCTGTAGGGAGATTTTTAGAAATCTCCACTATCCACAGATGATTACAATTAACATTTGGTGAGAGAGAATGTTATTTATTAACTATTTTTAACATTTTTCAAAATATGTTGTAAAACGTCAATAAAACATGTTTTTCGAAAATGTGCATATTCGATGGGTCCTATGTATATGGGCCAAACTAACAATTTGGCAATTTTCACTTTTTGATGCCAAACGCATTCTATCGATATAATTTATCAGGTCAGCTATTAAAAAATAGAAATTTCTGCATAGAAACAGGACTTTTTGGTAGAATATAACGGCCTATGTAGCACTCAGTTAAACGTACAAGGGCCAAATAGTCATTTGAGACTTCTACGCGGGGAATTTCTACACATTTGTTTATGTTTGGGTCCAATCAGCCAGTTTGATACTTATACGCTAAACAAAGCAATGGTTGCGCTGTGTTGACTGCAAAAGCTTAGTATTGTTTTTATTACGTTCGTCATTAGATAGATAACAAAAAACGTCTCTTTTTCACGAGTTATGAGATAGAACGGCCAAAGTGGTAAATTGGCCCATGTACGTGTCTTATTGAGAAAAAATACACTTAGGCCCTAAAATATTTTTTCACTTTTGAGTTATTTGGGCGTTACTTTTAATTAATGATTACCCAGATTATATACTATATATTTTTGTCTGTCCCATTTGCTATTTAAAGCCAGTAATAAGCTTGATAATTGCATTTTAAGTTTGATTAAAGATTTCGGAGTGACTCTACTAAGACAATCAAAATCATACATCAGAAAATTAATCTATTAACATGCTTATTTCCAATAATAATCACTAATCAAGTAACATATCTACTGCCTTAAGTTCCAGGAAAAAAATACCAAGAAACGTGACAGTGGATGAATGAATAGATTCAAAACTAATAAGACTTAAAAATACAGAGAAAGCAAAATTTGGAAAATTATTAGAGGTCATTTACACTTAATAAGTTTTAGATCACTGGTTATTATTCTAAGCAATATGGATTTATTGATAACTGTGTCCTGGTGAAGGAGCATAAGCATGTGTCTGTGAACGCCACTATTTCTACTAGGGTTCTATTCTTCTCCGAGGAAATAAAATATTTTCACTTCTTCGCTCAAGGAAAATTGTGGTGTTGAGTTCCGCCACTCAACGCACAATGCGCGGAAAGTGGAGAGCAGAGCACTAAGCTTCCTATGCCTACCCTGCTTCATACGGAATGCAACATAAAGCTGAGAAAATATATAATGAAAAATATGTAGTAATTATAAAAAATAACTATTACAAAGTGTAATGATTTTATATTTATAAGTTTTAATAATTGCAATTTAGACTTAGAGCGGGAGAAGAAAGAGGTCCTCTAGAACAACATATTGTATTAGAATTTAAGATAGACATTGTACAAGCTTAATAGTATTTTACTCTGGAAGAAATATAAGTTCTGTAAAAGCCTCGAGGTGTTTGATTTCGTTACAAAAGGATGATGATGAACTATTATATTTTAAACGAAACAATTTATTCATGTATGTTATGTGTATCATATAATAAAAGTAATGTATAATTTGTTTCTTACCTATAATAAAATCAAAATACAGGCTACTGGATACAAGAAAATATTTATTAATATCATTAGCTGTGGGCCAACAATAATAAATACTTCAATCAGTAAACCTATAATAGTCTAATCTAGTTCAAAATCAAACGAAATAGCCAGCGATAGAATTAAATTAAAAACTAAAGAAGGGTGTGACGATTTCAGATTTTGTATTTTGTGTATTTTGTAACTGTAATGGCCAAAAGCAAGATCTTATTAATGTAAGCGATAAGCATCTTATCTTAATATAAATAAAAACATTATTTTCTTAAGATAGTACTATATGAAGGCCACCTCGTATACCATTAAGAGAACTTCAAAATACAGCTTCTTGATTCGATGATCTTAAACAAAACGGAGTGTTACAGCTACTATATTACAATTAGATACATCATTTATGACATCAAAGAGATTCTGTTTAAATTAAAAATGAAAATTGCCGATTTAATCAGACATAAAAACTCAGCAGGACATATGTATTTGTATGTTTGTTTTGTTTTGCTATTAGTTGAAAACTATAGAGGGACCTAATACCAAACATTTACGTTTTATAATATAAAAAGATTTGTATTAAAAGTCACATTAAAATCTTAGATCAGCCAGCACCAACAAGAAGACAAATTGTTGAAATGGTTATTGCTGTTATAACCAGGTGTTACCGATAAAATTTTGCAAAAAGAAGGATTGTGTAAGTTATGTCGAAAATTATTATACCACCAGATTATAACAACAGTTGTTAAGAAACTTTAATCGCCTCTAATTATATCGTATAAGCTTTTGGCAAACTGAGCCAAAGAGTATGGAAGTCTCACGACCTAAAGCTCCACACAAAACTTGCCGTCTATAGAGCAATCATAATACCTCTGCTTTTGTATGCCTCGGAGACCTGGTGTCTGTACGAGGGTGACATCAGACGTCTTGACGTCTTTCACATGAAGTGTCTCCATGCCATCCTTCGTTTGAAATGGCAGGATCGTGTCTCTAACTCTGAAGTTCTTCGTCGGACTAAAATGACCGGTATAGAGAGTCTGCTAACAAAGTATCAACTACGCTGGTCTGGACACCTGGTGCGTATGGACTCCTCAATGTTGCCAAAGTCAGTCTTTTATTCAGAGCTTAGCTCAGGAAAGCGCAAACCCGGAGGACAATATCTACGCTACAAAGATGTTCTGAAACGCCACCTAACATCCTGTGGAATATCTTGCGATTCTTGGGAGGAGCTTGCTACTCAGAGACCGGAGTGGCGAAATGCTGTCAAAACGGGCATTAAAAATTTTGAGCGCGCTCGCATAGAACATCTTGACGCCAAACGCCAGCTTCTGAAAACTCGATCCAAGCCTTCCTATAATTACACATATAACGATAGCGGGCAGCTTGATTGCGCTATCTGTGACCTAATCTTTAAAACTAAATTCGGTTTTGCGAGTCATATTCGCGCTCACGAACGTCGAACTAATTATTAATGTAACAGTGTGTCGCCGTCGATAGATACGTCTGGGAGGACATCATCATATCGTGTCAAATAAAGACAATAAGTGATTTTATCTCTTTATTTTTTGATAGATTTTATACAGACTTTATTTTTAACTTGACTGACTTTGCTTTTCTTTAAGAAATACAATACACTTAATATAGAGGGCCTAATAATAATCATTTTTGGGGCTAATTATTTTTTAAAACAGTATGTAAACGCGACTTTTTTCTATTAATTAAAGGATCTAACTGAAAACTGAGTTATCATGTTACCAAATCGTATAACGTATAAATCTCTATGTGACATAGTTACCACAATACCTAACTTACTATCATTCGTAATAATCAGTTGTTATCTAAGTCTCATTATTAATCAATTTTATAACTAAAATATGGAAAAAATATTATATATTGTTATTTAGCATAATACGCGTAAAACAGCCAATGTGGTACATTGGCCTTTTTAGAGCGTTTTTAGAGAAGAATAAATATAACAAAAACTAACGTATAAGGGTCATTGTGCAGTAAAAAAAATACTAGGATAAATATAAATAAAATACTACGGTATATATATAAAGGATAGTTGTCTTAGCTGATAAGCAAAGTTTCATTTTCTTCGGATGTACCAACATAAAATTATAGCAAATTTAAACTTTGGAAGCCTCTCCTGTAAAGTTGTGATTTCGCACTTTGGCCCTTATACTTAGGAGCCATCGATATGTAAATACTTGCATCTATATAGCAAGTATAAGACCACAGTATTGTAAAGTTTTATTTTTAATTTACATTTACAGAAACAGCTTTCCTACCAGATACTGCAACATGCCATTATTAGGCCAGCAAAAGTATAACCCAGGCCATGTCCAGTCCAATAGGCACAAAAGTTTAATTGAAAACAATAAGCCACGGGCAAAACATTGCAGTTTTAAACTCCTCCATTCGAGGTAGCATGCAATGTAATATCTGAAGGTAAATACTATAATAATTATAATACTTTATTGCACATATAAAATTTACATTAAAAAACATGTATAATACACATATAGATACTTATGCGCCAGTCGTGGCGCAGCGGCAGAAAGTGTGACTGTAAAACCGACTGGTTGTGGGTTCGATCCCCACTCGAGGAGATGAAATATTTACTTAAATGTATATTTCCATTTCTTCGCTCTGGTGTCGAGGACCAGCGCGGCGTTGAGTTCTGCCACTCAACACGCAATGCTTTCAGAATTCGGCAGAAACTGGGACCGGCAGAAAAGAAACGGAGTGTCTTAACACTAGGTTCCCTCTGCCTACCCTGAAGCTGATTTATTTATTTTATTTATTTTAGATACTTAAATTAACATGTGCAATGGCGGGCTTATCACTACAAGTGATCTCTTACAGGCAACCATTAAAAGTGCAGGACTTATGTAAGAAAATATAGTAAGGCGCAAAAATATTATATTAGGTGCTTTCCAACGTCATTGATTCGATCCGTGATTTTAGTTCCTGTTCCTGTGAACATGGTGTGAAAATTATAAGATCTTTGATTTTCACGATTAGTATGAAGAATTTCGAGTTGCTACTAATGTTATTTTTGCATTTTTTAGGGAATTGGTAATCTTTGTGTAACACTCCATTATCATATTCAAAATCTGACTAAATTTATGCATTTGATGCTTGTAGTTCAATAATTGCTTGTAGTTCTTGAATTTAAGAATTTTGCATGTCACTTGTAGACGGAAAAGATATTTGCTAGCTTACAAACTTTCTGTCGGGTAACGCAGCATTTACAAATTTTGCGCTTTGTGATAGCATATTGTTACAACTAACAAAAAGAATGGTATAATTATTTAGTACTAGGTAAGCTTCTTAGTATTTGTATAAAAAGTATGTTTTTCAGCATTCTCGATATTTATAACAACGAAGATATAATGCGACGTAAGGAAAAGTTCAAAAAAAGTCACAGTCAAAGTCAAACAATTTTATTCAAAACGCCCGCGGCTTCACCCGCTTAAGTTATGTAACTTGTGATTATTGATCTAATAAACAGAAATGACTTCTAATATGATTTTTATTACTTTAATCTGTAATATTCTAATATATATTTTTTATTACATAATCGTAATTTCTATAATATAAGGACTTTTGATTGTTTCGAATTAAAAAAGACAACCAATATTGATATTTGATATTTATAAAAATATACATAAAGCAAATTATTTCTTATACGTATATATTTTTGTAACATTGCGTTCTTTTTATCTATGTTATGTACGTCTCATCATAATTTTAAAACTCTGTTAAATGTGCTGATGTCAATGAAAAATTTAATTTACTCTTTCAGAAACAGCCTTAAATGTTAAATTATTGATTTGAAGGATTCATAATATTCTTTGTAAAAGAACTGTAATGATTGCATATTAACTCCTGTACAGTTTTTAAATTATAATAGTCTCTAATATATATTTTTTACACATATTATTGGCTACATATACAAATGGTAAATATGTAGTTATTACAGAGTACAAGGCTGGTTTTAGGCATTTTTATATAGATTTATTTCAAACGAACGAACGAACGAAGAATCTATGTATTTACTTAAACTTTCTTTGAAGATCAAATCGGTCTTTATTTCTGTGTTGAATTAATTACGACTTACACTTAACTGTTATGATTTATGAAGGTAAATATGTAGTTATTACAGGGTGCACGTAGAAAAGCTGTTTTAAGGCATTTTTATTCAGATTTATTTAGCGAACGAACTGAAGAATCTATGTATTTACTTAATATTTCTTTGAAGATCAAATCGGTATTTATCTCTGTCTTGAATCAATTACGACTTACATTTAACTGTTATAATTTATGAAGGTAACCTTCACCAAAAATTCAATTTTGTTTACTTTATAGTTTGTACTCTGAACAATAGTGCTTTAAAAATATATATTTTTATCAACAGTCATATAACTAAGACGTTTCGAATGTCATTCTTTAGCCAAAATTTTACTAGCGCGATTGGTATATAACATTCGCAGGCAAACTAATGCCTTGAGTTCATTCAAATATATAAATGCCGATAACTTTTTTTTTATGAACCGATTTTGATGAACTTTAAATGTTAAGTTGAATTAAAACAAAGCAATTGGTGAAACTTTTAAGTAAATCGGTTCAGAGAAAAATGTGACCATACAAATAGACAGACAGACAGACAAGAAATTAAAAAAAATATTTTTGCTTACTATTATTCTTTTTAAGTGTCCCTATATCCATTTCAGTCAAAATTACTAAATGTACAGACAAAATATTTTTATTGTTTTTTTTTGTATATAGAAATAAGAAATTACATGGTTAATTTTTTGAACGTCAAATAATTTACTACCAGTAGCGTGAAGTTAATGCCTCAGATATTAGAAAAACCGGCGCAAGAAACTCAGTGGGACTTTTTTTTCAAATCAATTATATACAAAAATACATTTAAATATTTGTGACAATGATACTTTGAAACAAATTGGAGCGAGCATTTCATTCACAAAGGCGTGTTATCATTTATATAATCATACATTTGGTAAGAACCTTTAATACACAAACGTATTTTTATAACTATTTTAAATTGTGTTATAGAACATTCTGGGATGTTTTCTGGGATCCTATTGTAAAAGATTGATTCGATGTAATCAGATGACAGGTGCGATAAGTTTCCCCCTATTTCTAATATTGATATTATGTATATCACCAATTTTAGTAAAATCATTGCTATTTTTCTTAACGTACATAAGATTTTCAAATTTTTGCCTTAACGAATCTTTAAGGCCTAGATTGCGCGAATAACTCGTTTCTGCAAGACAATAATTGATTCAATACCAACTGCATTATCCCATTATAGAAGTAGAATGCTGTAGGGCATAATACTATGAAAGTAGGTGATAGTCTGATTTTTTAACCACAAAAGCTGCTGAACTAAGTCTATTTGCCAATCCATCAAAATTAGGTCTCCACTGTAACTTAATGTTAATGGTGATACCTAGAAATACTACGATAGGATCCACTGCTTCATTATTCCAGAGTTTTAATAATAGCTTTAATAATATTTGTGTTAGGTGTTCCGAAAATTATACATTTATTTTTTTACTATTTCATAGTAAGCTACTAACACTAAGCCATTGTACTACTTTCGATAGAGCATTGTTTATTTACATCGTCATATATGTTTTGTCGTCGTTTCATTTTAAAGTTTTCCCTTTTAGTTAAATAAGAAGTCAGAAGATTAAATGCACATTCTCTTATACCGTAATGGTGTAGTTTCATGACCAATTTTGAATGCTAAACGCAATCAAATGCCTTAGACATACATAACATAAGCGAAGAGCATCTGGCGACCCTTCCCAAGCCTCACATATACTCTTTATAAGTCCTATACCATCATCAGTAGTCAGGCGACCTTTAGTAAAGACATATTGTTTTTTTTATGCATAAGTTTATGTGACTCAAAGTGCATCAGCATTTGATTTAAAATAAACTAAACTAAACTAACTTCACGCTTTATCCCTAGCGGGGCAGTCAGAGAGAACGGAGCGCCGATTCAGTGGAAGATATCAGTGTTTTAGTTGTGAAAACTAGAATATCAGCAAAAAAAAATTCAGAAAATTGACAACTTCTTGGTCAGAGCTGGTAGACCATTGTCAGTTCTTAATTTTAATTCATAATTGGTTTCTGGCTTTTCCAGTTTCAAAATTTATTATAATATGTTCCATGTAATTTTATTAGGGTTCTTAGTTCAAAGTTTTTGGTTTTGTTTCTAATGTTGTCATGGCACATACTTTATTTAAACAATAATCACTAAATGATAAGAAATTCCTGGAATTGATTGTTTTAGAAATAAATATAGAATTAAAATCACTTTCAGTAACATTGAAAGAAATTATATTTATTTTAGATATTTACGTTTTGCTATTATATTACTTTTAAATTTTTCTACAGGACTAGTTTTCATCGATATAATTTTTTTTTATTATTTTTATCAATTATTATTACCAAATATTTTTAATAAAGTGAAAGGAAGGCAACTGTCCGCAATGATCTGAATTTAACATATTAATTATTGATTTTTTACATGTTTGTAAAAATATTATCAATGCAAGTAACAGTACAATGTGTAACGATCCATACCAGAACTAAAATGTGTAGGTAAATAATATAATCAATTCAGAATAATAATAATTTATAAAAAATATTATAAATATAATTTATGACATTATTTAATTTATAGCTTAAGATAAATACAATGTTATAAATAATAGTTTACTTCAATTCTTTAATTACGCATTCCGTTCACAAGTAATATTAAAGTGACATAACATACCGTAGGTAAAACACGCAGATATAAAATATATTTAATCAAAATAATTTAATAATTATAAGTAATCATTGTGTATTATAATTTAAAATAAATAATAACATAATTAATATTTTAATTATTGTAAAATATCATGTTGGCTCAATAAGGTACTGTCAACGTCAAAGGCAAGAAAAAAGGAAAGAAAGAGAGGAGAGATGGCGGGCGCGTCTGGAGAAAGATAGTTATTCAAAAATGATTAGAGCAGTTTTAATTTATAATTAATAGATATTTAGTTACATTTTATATGTAAGAAGCATGTGAGTTAGTAAATTTAATAGTGATATAAGTATTCCAGGCTGGTAACATAAGTTATAAGTGCTTATTACATATTTACAATTGTTTGGTTTGGAATACTTCGTCGGTAAGTTTTTAATAGATTATTATTAAAACAAAGAAGAGCGATATTAATGCATATAATGCCGTCAATATCCAGAGATAAATATTATTTATTTAGTAAATGGAAATAAATACATGAAGATGTTTTATGAGGTATGTAAAATTACAATTATATTAATGTACGCAGAATGCCTGCCGCCATCTTTGTTAGATGAGGGTATAGGAATTGCGAAATGCAGAATTAAATAGGTTTAGTGAATTATAATTGTTTATAAATTTAATTTCTATATATATTAGTAAATAGTTAACATGTTACTTTAAAAGGAAATATTAATATAATAGTATCGTTTATATAATAATATGATATAAAACTATTTTATCAAAATACATATTTACAATNATTTAATATTCAAAGAAATGTTTTGAATAGGTTCTTCAGTCCGTTCGTTCGTTTGTTATTAATATTATTTTAAAAAACGTATAAAAAATAAATATCTCAAGAAAAAAATGCTCTGACACTGTAAAAATATCCCGCAGTATTATTTCATAACTTACCTGTATGTTGCATGTATGTATGTGCCAAGGGTATTTTAGAGTACAAAAACACCTCAAAATCCTTTTAAGATAACTTTGTCGTTTGTCTGTCTGTCAAGAGTATTTTGTACAAGATCGCTTAAAGGTTAGATACCTCAATGTTCAAGTCTATATTCCCTTAGAGCACAAAAAAATCTATCTTCTAAATCATCGCAATCAAATGACGATAAACTATGAGGGTTTATGCATCGTTATTTGTCGCATTTTCTATCAAAACTATACAATTCCCGTTGATACACAATTACGAAATTTGTTAAGAAGTTAAAACTACGGTACGGCACGTATAAAGGAAAATTCCAAAATTATTTTTCAAAGATTGACAACTTTTTGTATTTGTGTCACAGAAAAAAACTATTAGGTACAAATTTTAATCTGTACTTAATTTGATACAAAATGACAACTTTAATAAGTTATTCTTTTGGTGTATCTACATTCTTGAAACTGGTACGAAACTCTCGGGTCATGAGTACGACTTGAACTTGACCGAAAATATTGATTATTTCATAGATTATATAAAAATGCCTAAAAACGTGCTTTCTATGTATATTCTGTATACCAATTATATATTTACTTAAAATATGTGACTAATTTAAAAACTGTACAGGAGCTAATGTAAGTTATTTTACAAAGAATATAGTGAATACTTATCCAAATAAATAAATTAATAATTAAGGCTGTTTGTAATGTCTCTATTTCTTAAATGAATAATCATATATAATATTATGTCCTAGTACTGGAGTATGTAGTAGTGTCCGCCCGTCTCATACGGGTGTGTGAGACGTGCTATTTTATGTCCCAGCTCTGGTGTATGTATATAGTAGTGTCCGCTTATTTGTCTAACACTTGGTTTTATCGTAGATAATATAATGCGTCAATCGACTGATGTCGACGACATACTTATAATATATAGCCGGGCGTCACTGGTGCTGACATTTGGTATAAGCGAATTGCTTTAATAGTGTTGGATTCTGCTGAGTTTCTTCCGCCAGTTCTTCTCAGCACTGAGGTTCTTTACTGAACTGGTAGTAGAATCATGCCTACTTGGAGTCGCTGGCTGTTCTAGCGATAACTGAGTATTTTCAACTAATGATTTCTATATTACATTCCCACAACTCTGAGTCTAGTGTCAGTTCAGACTGCAACAGCTGCAGAGTGTGTGCTGTGCGTGTTATTCTACGACGAACGAATTCTGTTTAAATGAGGCGTTTCAATAACAGTGAAGGTAAATTATATTAATATTGAAACTAAGGCATATAATAAGAGCACCAAGGTAATAATTATAATAAGAATTATACTATTTTTTGAATTCATACGGAAATGCCGGAAATTTTCAGCCGTGTGATCCCGGCCTAGAATAGGATCATCCTGGTACTGGTGGTGTCGTAAGAGGCGACTAAACTACGTGTGGTAGAGTCACGTCGCCAGCAATGGCAGTACAACGTATGGGGAGACTCGACCGGATCATTACCACCCCCGGCATTTAAAACCGGTGTTAAGTAGTGGCTTTATGCCACTGCGTTTCGCATCAGGTAATGCCGGGCTCCGGTGCCCAACCAACCTTAAATGCTGGCAACGTCATTTTCCTTAAAAAAAAATAATAAACACGTCACATTATATAATACATACAGAATTCAATATTATAAAGATACGATAAGTAAATATATAGTTATAAGAAACAAACTGAAGTGGATTCAATAATCTGCCGCCTAGCGGTATAGAGTTCGATATGATATGTGAAGCAGAGACTTATATGTTATGTAATTATGGCTTCGACCTACATATAATAATTTTAACTCCACTGCAAGTATGTATATTAGACTTCGGTCTTTGAATCAGTTATTTAATAATTGATCTTTCGCAAAAGCATTATAAGAATCATAAATATGAACTATTCCGATCCGTCCTGGAGGGTTCAGAGCCGAACGGCCGGAATCTACGGTAAGTGGTGGGTGCGGGGCCACTCACTATCCCCCCTTAGTTATAACTATCAGTAATGACTGGGTATAACAGAAAGGAGGATAGGACGTCTTCAATATACTTAAGAAATGTCACGGGAGATTAAAACGGACAGATTACGACTTGTTATTTATCATAATATATTATTTATTTTATTTGTACTTTAATTAAATTTATGGTATATTTCATATTAATACTATTACCTCTGAATCTCTAAAATATCTTCGATTATTTACGATCACTACGGAAGGGTTCTAACTATATTAGACGTATCACGGGCCATGCTAATAAAGTATTAGAATTATTATTTAAATAGTTTTATTTTAATATTTTATTGAGTAGAGGAGTTAGTTACAAATAAATCACTCATTCTTGTTGGTTTTAATTTAATTTAGAGATGACCTGAATCTAGTACAAGTGGTGGAATTATCAAGTAAATTAATATTTAAGTACTTGTTATAAAATATACCAAAAAACTTTTTACAATTAACCTGTTAATAATATGGATACATTTTAATTATTAGGGTCGTACTGAGTAAGTATGGGATAAGTATAGAAATAAATAACAACAAATAATCTTAAAAGGACATCAACACTCATGGATTCGACTCGACAGACATAATTCTCTGCATACTTCTTCTTTCTCACTTTATTTTTAAAGACTTTAAAATTTTTAGATTTTTAAAGACATAACTGACAAGTATGACTTTTCTTCTATATCAATAATGCTAACATAAACGCCTTTCCCATTTAACATACGCAAATTATGCATTTTCAATAAAATATATGTCGGAGAGAGAGACGAGACGACCGACGACGGTGGGCGTAGGAGTAGGGTAGAATGAATAAGCAACTTGCTCGCTGCGACATATATAAAAAAAATACAGTTGAAAAAAGTATAATATAATAGTATCTCACAATGTGCCCTTTTCCTGTACTAAAACTTACAATATGGTGCAGTTATGCTATCTCTGTTTATATTATTACTAAAAATACACTAATAATTAGGCAGATGGGCCTTCTTTTCAGATGTCGAATATATTATATAACTCAATTTCGTAAAAAATGTTAGTTGTGCCTTTTTCCCTTAACCCGCTATTGGTGACGTCTTTGTCTGTGAGACCAAGTGGTTCGTGAAAATTGTACAACTTTTTGACACGGCATCGATTCGTGTTGAGATTTTGGGTACCTGCCTATTTTACTTTACGTTTTTATTTTACGTTCCCCGAAGTTTCTAATCTCCGTAACAGCACCGTGAATGTTCATTCCAGAGTTTTGGCACTAACACGATCCGTGGGACCGGCGCCACCAATTACGTAAGTAAATTATTCAAAGTTGAATTTGTATAATATAATATTTTCTGTTTTAAATTTGTAAATTACTAAGAGTACGTGCTTCTCTCATTGTTATTTTACCATAGTATTATAGAGTCAAATAATAAATCAGCTCTTTCTACGGTTTTATTGATATTTTATAAAATATGTAATAAATTCTTATATTCTGATTCAGAATGTCTCACAAAAATGGACAGCGTCAGCTCGAAGATCTTCCACGAAATGCCATACAATCTGATAAAGATTTATCACAAGCATCATCGAATAGCGAATGTGAAAGCGAAGTAGAACCGGAATCTCTCATACTCTGAACAAAATTCGGACAGCAAAAAGACGTGATCGAAAATGTACAGGTAACAACAAGTCCTCTTTTTATTTGGATAGAGATTATTCTGCCAAATGTAGCAAAGCGCTCTATCGTTTATCAGGTCAGACTAGAAACCGCAATATTAAAAAACAGTTACCGTTAGTGAAAGTAACTACGAATTGCCTAGAATGCCGAATTTACCTAGAGTGTTAAGACTAAGACTTTCTTTTGAAGATCGATAACAGAAGTGGGACTGTTGATGCTTTAGAAAAAGGTCGAAAAAAATAGAACAACCAAATATTCTTATCACAAAAACAATAAATGTCTGTTCCTTGAGTACAATGCCTTTTTGCAGGGTGTATATGTTTTTCTTTTCGGTGTTAGGAGGATATATGTTTTTATTTATTTTTCAAGAGTTCCTAATGTCGTAAGAATAATAAATGCCAATTTAAGACATAAATGCTTAAGATTGTTATGAATTTAAAAAAATGTATAAGATATGTTGATTTTTAGTGTCTTAAGTATGATTGTGTGTATATATATATATATATATATATATATATATATATATATATATATATATAGCGTAGCGTATATATTATAGCGTAGCGTGTGTGTGATGAAACAAAAACTCGAAAAACATTAAAAAAGTGTGTAAAATAAAAACGTTTGAAATTACAATCTCAAAAGTGCCAAATAATTATATTTTCGATTTAAAATACTCTTAGAACAAAATATTGAGCAGCGCCATCTATTGTAACCCACCAGAACATCTTAGTCAGATCTTGGGTCGATCCGCATTCAGAAACAAGACAAGGCAACTAGTACTCCTCTTTTTATAATAGAGGGCGCGAAGAGTTTCATAAGCCGAGAATGGAGGAAATAAAAAATATGTTAATTAACATGCAGCAAGATATAAAGCAACAAAAACATGACATGTTAGAGATGAAAGAAGATATAAAAAGTACAATAATCACCAGCCTCAACGAGAAGTTTAATAATTTGGAACTAAAAAACGAGCTCTTGGAGAAAAAAATCGAGGATCAAACAAATAAAATAAACAACTTAGAGAGGCAGCTCCGACGCAAAAATCTAGTCTTATTTGGCGTAGAAGAAAGTGAAAAGTCATACGATGAACTGGAAAAAATTGTAATAAATATAATAAATACATACATAAAAATTTCATGTGACACAAGCAACATTGAAGCTGTTAGAAGATTAGGAAAAAAAGGCGAGAAAGTTAGACCAATTGTGATAACATTCAACACATTGGGCTTCAAACTAAAAATACAAAAAAATAAACGTTTCTTACAAAATACATCATACTACTTAAAAGAGGACTATCCATTTGAAATTTTAATTAAGCGTAAAGAACTACAAATCCAATTACAGGAAGAAAAAGATGCAGGCAACAACGCTTTTATAAAATATGACAAACTTATTGTAATGAATAACCAGCAACCCCAAAATAAACAATCAAACAAAAGAAACTTGTCTGAATCCCCGGAGAAAATTCATCTTGGTAGCCAAAACGTTAAACAGATTAGCAAGCAACCTAGGAAAAATAAAGGAGATATGAAGAATTATATAATACAAAAACCCAAGCTAATCCTCGCCCCAACAGAAACAGTCCCAGGTCAAACAAAGATATCACAGCACAAAACAGCATAGCAATTAAAATCAGACCCTCCACTAACCCCTAATCTCCCAGTACGGCCGGTCACCGCGGGAGAATACGACCAAAACCCCCCAAGAGTAAATACCAAAACTAATAATATTTTCTTTATTTGCAGCCTTAACGTAAGATCATTATCATCTGATCAAAAATTTATCGAGCTCAAAGCAGCATTACGAGTTATTAACCATGACATAATAGGTTTGTGCGAAGTTCGTCGCCTAGGAGAAAAGATAATAGAAGACGACGAATACATTTTCTACTACATAGGCCAAACGAAAGGATTACATGGAGTAGGCTTTCTGGTTAAGAGAAAGTACAAAGAGAACATCATAAAATTTACAGGAATATCCGAAAGAGTGTGTATACTAGAAATCAAGCTGGGAAACCAAGATTTTGCAATAATCCAAGCGTACGCACCTACTGAAAACTCATCACAGGAAGAAATAGACAGGTTTTACGAAGACTTAGCGAAGGCTCACGATTCCACATCGACAGAGTACATAGTCTCTATGGGTGATTTTAATGCTCAAATAGGAACCCCCAAAAATTATGAATATTCCACTACTGGCGAGCATGGCTATGGCACAAGAAGCGCTCGAGGTACGAGACTAATTCAATATGCCCAAGAATACAACCTAAAAATAATAAATACAATGTTCAAACAAAAACCTAAAAACCGCTGGACGTGGATCTCTCCAGACAGAAACACAAGAAATGAAATTGATTATATTATGTCCACGAAGTACCGCATGGTCTCTAAATATGAAGTATTACAATCTTTCACGTTTGGAACAGACCACAGACTAATTAGAGCAACAATAAACATTAAGTCGATAAAGAAAAGTAGACGTAATTATTCTAATACACACAAGAAGTTGAAAACATTAGCGGAGCAGAAAATGTACCTTACAAACCTTAATATATTTATACCAGAACTTATAAAGACTCATCATAGCTATAATGTGGAAGAGTACTACCAGCAAATCAATTATTATGTCAAATTAAGCTTAAAAGACATTAAAAGTACTCAAAAGAATAAAATCCTATCCACAAAAGCGCTAGATCACATGAGAGAAAGGAGTATATTACAAAATAAGCCTAGTTTAAATAAAAGTGATAAACAAAAATTAAAAACTTTGTATAAACTTACAGACAAGGAAATAAAAAGATGCTACGCTACTTACAGAGCAACAACTATACAAAGACACCTCGATAATTCCAGGTCAGCCAAAAAAGCTTATAAAGAACTAAATCAAGCCAAAACATGGATCCCTTTTCTCCAGAAAGGCCAAAAAAAATGTAAGTCTCGCACAGAAATTATAAATGCTGCTACCGAATATTACGCTAACTTATATAGGGAACCAGACACAATAGTAAAAAAC
>JAAIXJ010000122.1:391040-436465 GCA_013403705.1 Heliconius hermathena | reverse complement strand
AAAACCGACTGGTTGTGGGTTCGATCCCCACTCGAGGAGATGAAATATTTACTTAAATTTATATTTCCATTTCTTCGCTCTGGTGTCGAGGTTAAGCGCGGCGTTGAGCTCTGCCACTCAACACGCAATGCCTCCAGAATTCGGCAGAAAGTGGGGAACGGTGTGTCTTAACACTAGGTTCCCTCTGCCTACCCTGCTGTGTGCGGGATACAGCGTGAAGCTGATTTATTTATTTTTTTTTACTATATTATATATACACTGATAGAGCGCAGAGCCCAGCTAACATGGAATAAGTACTGGAGCCTTAAAGAAATTTTCAAAAGCAATATACCAATCACATTAAAGACTAAGGTCATGAATTCTTGTCTATATACCATGTATATATACCATGTATATACCATGTCTCACCTATGCTTGTCAGACATGAAAGTTCAATAAAAATGTCACGAATAAAATTATAGCCAACGCGAAGTTGAACGGAGTATGTTAAACAAAAAATTCTTACACTTAAATGGAAATGGGCTGGACATATATTACGCCTGCAAGACCTGTGACTGAATTAAGGGGGCCAGTGGGAAAAGAAAGAAAGGGAGGCCTTGCAACAGATGGGAGGACGATATTAAGCGCACAGCAGGACCAAACTGGATGCAAACAGCGCAATTCAGACAAAACTGGCTCAATTTGGAGGAGGCCCTTTACCCTCAGGGGGGTTCTTACTGAATAATTACAATATAGCATAATAACACATAATCTGTAACTACTGAGCTTAACGTATCTAAAATTATCTTTTTTATAACTGTAACTAACTACTATAAACAAACTAAATCGCTTCGATACACACAACACCGACTATCTTTTTGTTAACTTTCTGGAAAAAAGATTTTTTTTATTTATTTATATATACTACTAGAATTAGGCTTATAGATTCATCATGTCTTTCTGTCAGTCCGTAGGTATGTCAAATATTGTGTAAACTTATAGTACATAAGTAATCGTATGATATATACATAATTAAATCATTTTGAAAAATAATAATCAATTATTATATATACTACTTCACGCTGTAATAGGATAAGGATACAGCGTGAGCGTGAAATAAGGATACAGCGTGAAGTAGTATATATAATAATCAATTATTATATATACTACTTCACGCTGTATCCCGCACACAGCAGGAGGTTCACCATTTTCCGCCGAGCTCTGGTGGCATTGTGTGTTAAGTGGCGGAACTCAACGCCGCGCTTTGCCTCGACACCAGGACGAAGAAATGAAAATACTAAATGTTTAACTTCCTCCTCCATTGAGAATCAAACCCACAACCTGTCGCGTTTACAGTCACACTTTGTGACCCTGTGTCAAGACTGGCCTCACTGTTATTGTTATTGTATTGATTCATTGTAATCATAATACCAATAATAAAAATAATAAAAAAACTAGTTTACGCGTAACCTGTTTTTATGGACCAGCACACAGAAACCCTTCTTGGGTTTCTTTTATATGTTATTCCAAGATCATGGATTGAGGGACCACTTAAAGTTTAATAGAATTTGGATTAGCTATTTAGTGTTTATTTGAAAATGTTTGTGTGACAAAATTTGAAATTTGTCGATATACGTTTAAAAAAAGAAGATAAAAAAGTGCTCCAGAAGTGCTCAACACTAGGTTCGCAGGTTCCCTCTACATTCTCTTTTAGAACATAGCGGAATACATAGCTGAAAATGAAAAAAAAACTATATTATTAGTTTTTTTAATTTTAATTATTTTTATTATTTTTTTTATAAATATTTTTTTTTGTGATATTTACATACATAATTACTTATTTGTTCATTTCTTAGATGTATTAGTCAATAAAACATAAATTAAGGCATAATTCTTAATATATATATATTTTTTTTTTCAGCTTTACGCTGAATCTCGCATGTAGCAGGGTAGGCAGAGGGAGCCGTGTTAAGAAACTCCACCACTTTTTTAATAAAAAATCAGTTAACTGTCACTTGGAATCGCCCAACATAGATTCCGTACCAATTTCATGATTGTAAAATGCAACTATGCAAAATTAACAAACTTAAGAATGCTAACACATTTTTTTGGTATGGCGGATGGACTACAAGTAAAAGTTCGTAAAGTGTTCTTTCAATGATATACCTATAAATTATCAAAATCGACGATAAATTCCCGTATCTTTCGGTCGCGTTGATAAGCACTTTATTTTTTCTGTACTCTAAGGGACTGTAGATCTGGACATTTGATTTTAATTTCAACTTCATATCTCCACTTAACTGCATTCCATCTTCAGAAAAGTAATTTGACGGACAGATCGTCCTATAAATTGTAAACCAGTCCAAAGGAAATGAGACTGCAAAATTATTTAGTTGTATTTGAATATTTTTACGTTACAAAAATAACTATTTTATAATTATTAATTCGTTGTTCAAATTCCTTAAATGTCCAAGTAGTTTTTTAGGTTACACACGACCTACACGCTACCGTTACAAAGACCGCGTGACAGCTTGAAGGTTAAATGGACTAACAAAGAAGAATGTAGTGTCTTATCTCTTTATCTATCTAACTAGTGACTAACTATGCCTCCCCCGCAAATAGCGATCTTAGAAAACCTTATAATCTTAGTAAATTATTTTGTTTCATTTTATAACTTTCACAAATATTGATTGCAACTATACTTTCTCTTCATATGAACCATGAATTATATAAAACAAAAGTATAGCGCATGCTGCTAAGACTCGTGTACACTGTGTTTTATTTTTTAGACGTCATCGTGTTTCAACATTTTTTTTTGTTTCACGCTGTATTCATCTTATAGTAGGGTAAATAGAGGGAATCTAGTGTTAGGAGTGTCCTAACACCATTACCCAATTTTAGATATTGCATGCTTAGTGCCTCAACTTGATCTAATCTGTCTTGTTATAAGAGTGAAGAGAGTGAAGAGATGGAAGGAATTCATTTCTCCGATTGGGAATCGAACCCATAATCGTCATTTACACCAAGATAGCATATTTTTACAAATTTGTAACTGATATCCCACTTCCAAGCACCTTTAAAATGTAAAAATTAACATCAAACATTATAATATAAAAATTATATACAATAGTTATTCTATATATAACAATAGTTATTCTATATGCCGCCGCGATCAAGTTGCAATGCGATTATTGTAAGTTTAATGAACTCTTTTTATTTAAGATATATATATTATATATATATATATATATATATATATATATATATATACATATAAATTTGTATTTTAATTTAAAAAAATCCGTCTTTCATGTACATAGTTCAACATTTAGATAAATAAAATTATACTGATTACTACTAGTAAAATTGAACAGCCAATTTTAAAGTCTCTTCTTTATATATTTTGTCTATTATTTATCAATATATATATTTTTTTGACNAAAATAAAATCAGCTTCACGCTGTATCCCGCACACAGCAGGGTAGGCAGAGGGAACCTAGTGTTAAGACACTCCGTACCCCACTTTCTGCCGAATTCTGGAGGCATTGCGTGTTGAGTGGCAGAACTCAACGCCGCGCTTGTCTTCGACACCAGAGTGAAGAAATGGAAATATAAATTTAAATAAGTATTTCATCTCCTCGAGTGGGGATCGAACCCACAACCAGTCATTTTACAGTCACAATTTGTGCCCCTACGCCACGACTGGCCTCAATAATATTTATCACTGTATATTATTGACATTACATACTTTGATATTACTCTTCTTTGTTTTAATAATAAGCTATTAAAAACTTACCGACGAACTATTCCAAAATGAGCTATCGTAAATAGTGAAAGGACATACTCGTAAAACTTATCTTACCAGCCTCGAATAACTATATGAATATTTTATTCACAATATGTCATGCTTTTTTAAATATAAAATATAACTAAATATACATTAAATATAAATTAAAACTTCTCTAAGCATTTTCGAACAACTATTCTTCACCAAACGCGTCCGCCATCCCCCCTCTCATTTTTTCCTTTTTTTTGTCTTTGGCGTTGACAGTCCCTTATTCAGCCAACATTATATTTTGCAATATTAATTATGTTATGTTATAAATTATATTGTTAATATTATGTTATAAATTATTTGTCTTTTAATTAATTATATTATTCACCTATACATTTTACTTATGGTATGGGGCGTTACAAAAAATCTCACATGATCTCAATAAACGAGATGCATAACAACTTTCTTGTTATACTTTCACATTTGGCGACCAAAAAATATATTTCATAATGGCCGTCATGGCGCAGCGGAACAACATATATGGCCAATCGGGTTAATATTCATAATTGTTTTTCATTTCCCCGCCCTCACAGACAAAGTGCGGCGTTGAGTTCCGCAACTCAACACAACACGTAATATCTGGAAAATCGGACGTAAAATAGGGAACGGAGTGTTTTAACCCACTGCCTATCTGCTATCCAGAAAAAAGCGTGAAATTGTTTATAAATGTCATCAGAATGCGAGTTGCAGTCATTGGTCACCACTCTGAAAGAAGGGTGTGAATATAATGATCTAAGCCTCAATGCCAATAAGACAAAGGTTCTAATTTTAGAAAGAGACGAAGAAAGGACGGAATGCAAGATCAGTGTAAATGGTAAGATATTAGAACAAGTGAATGAAGTGGTATACTTGGGAAGTATGTTCAGTAGAGATGGAAGTAGAAAAGCGTGTTGCTGCCGGTAACAAGGTCAACGGAGCCTTAGCTGCATTGATGAGACGGCGAAACGTCAGCACAGCTGCGCGTTTGGCAGTACACAATGCAGTTTTGGTACCGACATAAACACCGGTTTCGTAGTGTTTGGACACTCTGTATCCGGGTTCCGTCCGAATTTGAGACATAGCGTCACGAATTGCGCAACTCACTAACGCTCTTCACTTCTTCAGAGTAAAGATATAAAATTTCTATAAAAATATTAATATATTTTTATTATTTATTGATGTTTTCTGATATTATTTATGTAAGTATATAAAACTCTTCCGTCGGGAACATAAGTGTCTTAATGGGAACAAGAGTGTCTTATTGTCTTTTTGTTACTAGGTTTTTTATGGAAAAAACAGGGCAGACGAGCATTTGGGTCATCTAATGGTAAGTGATCTCCGCCGCCCTCGACCCCGTGCAACACCAGAGGAGCTACGAGTGTGTTACCAGCCTTTAAATGAAGATATGCGCGCTTTTTGAAGGTACCCATGTCGTATCGACCAGGAAACATTATATATTATATAGGCCATTCCACAGTCGCGTGGCGCGTGGAAAAAAGTTCCAAGTTCCCAGATTCTTTCTGCCTACCCTGTTGAGCGGGATACAACGTTTAATTTCCTGGAGGGAGAATCTAACCTACAACCTGTCGAGTGTACAGTCGCAGGGTTGTGCCCCGTACGACTAGCTTCAATTATAATGCAGTTTTATTAATAAACAAAGCGATTCAAGCTTTTACGGCTTCGCCAGCAAAGTCAATAGGAAATAGCTAGTGGTCACCTAAAACGATTGAAGTCATATAATTTAGTTTATCATTTTTTTCGACAAATGGACTATTCAACGCAAACATAATTCTTTAATTCCGACGAATACTTCTTGTAATTTGCGCTTATATGTATAGATACATTCATATAATGTTAGTATAGTCCAAGCGGGCGAAGCCACGAGCATAAAACTAGTATTTCATAAATCATACATTCACACATAATGTAGAGGAAATATTTTAAAACAACTGTTCTACTTGCCGGTTGTATAATTGTATCGGTCATGTCGAATCTCAGTCCGTTCGTATCGCACTTAACTCACAGACATGGACCGGGTGTGTTTTAAAGTTAATGATGTCGATTACTCTGGTACGTACTCGATATATTACTTATTTAGTTTTATAATACAGTAGTTAAGGTATTGGAGGCTGGCGGTTGTGGGTTCGTTCCTTAATTGAGGAAAGGAATTGTTATTTAATATTTTCATTTCTGCGGTATGGCACCAAGGTAGAAACCCGGTGTTGAGTTCCGCCATTCAACAAGCAATGGCTAAAAATTCGGCGGAAAGTGGGGGAATAGAGTGTCTTAATACTAGGTTCTATTTGCCGACCCTGCTGTATGCAAGATACTAGCAAGTGTTTTTAAGTGATCTGTTGACACTATGCAAACCTCCTTTTTTTACATTATTGCTAATTCAAGTTATTATTTTTATTTTACTTTTGAATTTATTTTTTCAGAAAATCGTTTTTTTTTTCTTTTTTTATATATATTATTTTTTTATTACTTTTTGTTGGCTTTCTTACAAAAGCATGTTTTTTTAGTTTTTTTAACTATTATTTATTATAAGTTGTAATTCCCGTTGACCTACAATCCGGAATTTGGTACGAAACCAAAGGTGAGCGAGTCCGGCTCTTTTGTTTATATTATTGCATTGTCATCGGTTTTCGATAGTTATGCAAAATTTCAAATTAACCTGAGATTTAAAGGTCAGTCAAAATCACGTTCAAAGTTTACTTTACAAACACATATAGATACATACGACTTTATAAATAAATATACATAGTCTCTATATATAATAAGACAGTAAAAATGTTTTGTCTGTACATTTAGTAATTTTGACTGAAATAGATAGAGGGACACTTAAAAAGAATAATAGAAAGCAAAAATATATTTTTTTAATTTCTTGTCTGTCTGTCGATCTGTATGTCGATATTTTTCTCCGAAAGCACTGAACCAATTTACTTAAAAGTTCACCAATTGCTTTGTTTTAACTCAACTTAACTACTAAAGTTTGGTTCATTAAAATCGGTTCATTAAAAAAAGTTATCGTCATTTCAATGAACTCAAGGCATTAGTTTGCCGGCGAATGTTATACAGCCATCGCGCTGGTAAGATTCCTGGCTAAAGAATGACATTCGAAACGTCTTAGTTATATGACTGTTGATAAAAATATATATTTTTTAAGCACTATTATTCAATATTTTATACAACAAAGTAAACAAAATTGAACTGTTAGTAGAGATTACCTTCATAAATCGTAACAGTTAAGTTTAAATCGTAATTAATTCGACACAGAGATAAAGAACGATTTGATCTTCAAAGAAATATCAAGCAAATGCATAGATTTTTTGGTTTGTTCGTTCGTTTGAAATAAATCTATATAAAAATTCCTAAAGACGTCCTTTCTACGTGTACGCTGTAATAACTACATATTTACCAATTGTACATTTAGCTAATAATATATGTAACTAATTTAAAAACTGTACAGGAGTTGATATGCAATTATTACAGTTATTTTGCAAAGAATATTATGAATCATTACCCAAATCAATAATTTAACATTTAAGGCTGTTTCTGAAGCAGTACAGTACAATATTAACAGAGCTTTAAAAAACATAAGATAGGTAAATAGAACGTAATGTTACAAAAATATATACATATAATAAATAATTAGCTTTATGTATACTTTATAAATATCAAACATCAACATTGGTCGTATTTATTAGTTCGAAACAATCAAAAATTCTTATAGAAATTACGATAATATCGTAAAAAAATCATATTAGAATATTACAGATAAAAGTAATAAAAAAATCATATTAGAAGTCATTATAGTTGTCAATCAATTCTGCTTATTAAATTAATAATCATGTTTTTAAGCGGGCGAAGCCGTGGGCGGGCCGCTAGTATATAATATATCCAACCGAAGCTAATGAAATCGTTTTAAAAAGGGCCATATTAGATATTTAGTGAATATTCTATCATGTGTGTATTTTTTTAATAAAATATTTTAATATGTGCCTACTTAATAGATATGTATATAATTGTTTTATTGCTTAACAATTTTAAATAAAAATAAAAATCAAAAAAAAAAAATTAAATATTTTTTACAAATTTGGCCTAATTTGATTTTTTACAATAAATTGCCATTTTTCAATCAATTAAATCTTCCCAAGGAGCTTAAAATTTAAATGGATTCAGGCTGTTAGTTATTTTTAAAAATGTTGTTCCACACTTAGAAAAGAAAAAATATTTTATATAGAAAGCGTATAAAAATTTTACCGTAGCAGGACTCGAATCCGCGCCTCCTGAAATCAGGAAGGGGGGTTTGAGTTCGCTACGTTTAAATTTTTATACATTTTCTAAATAAGTATGTTAGTTATTTTATTTAAAATTTAAAATAAAATATATGCTTGCAAACTTGTTTCATATCAGGTTTCCTTGAGATTTTTATTTTATTTTTTTTATTAAAATAAGGACAAAAAGTTTGGCGCAGGAGCACAAGTATGCGACTATAATTGCGACAGGTTGTGGGCTCGATTCCTCCGATTTCCTTTATTAGGAATGATTTAGAGGAAATTAAATATTTAGTATTTTTATTTTAACAAAGAAAAGCACTGAGTTGACTGACGGACCACTCAACAATACCTCCGGAATTCAGCAAAAAGTGAGGAATGGAAGTGTTTTAAATAGAACAGAGTGTCTTAACACTAAGTTTCCAGGTACCCTCTGCTTACTCTGCGATGTGCATATATGGTATACAGCGTGAAGCTAAAAAAGCATAACAAAAGATACCAAGCGTAACTTCAAGTAATAAAAATCTAAGGTCGACGACGTTGCTTATAATAACTTTATAAAAATTAATTGTTATTAAATTTTAAAAAGGTACCTACTTATAGCGGTTACAATGCAACGTTGTTGGTTCGTTAAATTATAATTTAATTAGTATATAAGTTTAAAATTTTACGCATGGCTTAACTGCAATTTGTAAATAATTATAATCAAAATTTTAATTGAGGTTTCCACTTCTCATTGATTAAATTATCTATCGATATTATATTGTTTTATCCACATAGTTAGCCAATTATACACATTATAAATATTTTGTTAATCCATATTATTAGTATATTTGAGGCTAATTTAAGCGTATCTTAGTGACAATTTTTTTGTATTCTGGAAACAAGCCGTTCAGCCGATATTTTATCTTTTTTTTTAAGTAGGCCAGTCGTGGCGCAGGGGCACAAAGTGTGATTGTAAATCGACTGGTTCGATCCCCACTCGAGGAGATGAAATATTTACTTAAATTTATCTTTCCATTTCTTCGCTTTGGTGAATCTTCGCTTTGATGGAGTGTCTTAACACTAGGTTCCCTCTGGTGCGGGATACAGCGTGAAGCTGATTTTTTAGTATTAAACACACACTAAGAAAAGCCTTTCTTTTGTCTATACGATGTTTTTAAACTACGTCGAAATTCCTATACGCTTGTTACAATTATTTTTATCAGCATCAACTTATTATTGTTGAACTAGACCGTGAAAATGAAAATAAT
Organism: Heliconius hermathena; assembly: GCA_013403705.1. Lineage (NCBI taxonomy): Eukaryota > Metazoa > Arthropoda > Insecta > Lepidoptera > Nymphalidae > Heliconius > Heliconius hermathena. Next base: position 427,142 of record JAAIXJ010000122.1, on the reverse strand, counting down.
TTACTTATAAATTATCACCTCGAATGGGGATCGAACCCACAACCATCGCTTTAACGCTTTATTTTAATTATTTTGCTCAAATTTGAGGCCATCGTGGCGCAGGGCTGCAGCCTGTGATTGTAAACGCGACAGTAGTTATAGACAGTAGTGTAGGTTTAATTCCCATTCGAGGAAATTAAATATTTAATATTTTGATTTCCTCGCTCTGGTACCGAGGTAAAGCGCGGCGTTGAGTTTAAGTGGCGAAGCTGAACTGAACACACAATACCTCAAGAATTCAGTGGAAAATGCGAAACGGGAGTTTTAATGGGAGCTGAGTGTCTTCACATTAAGTTCATTGATTTCATCAGCCTACCCTACTATATGAGGAAAACAGCGTGAAACCAAAAAAAAAAGAAATATTTAAATTTGTACCTAGTATAAAAAAGTACACATAAATTATAATTTTTTTCTTAATATTCCAAAACTTATTCATCATAGAACAACAACAAAAAACCTAAATCCAAGTTTTAATCTCCACCGCTTAATGAATATAAAAAAAATACTTCCGATAATTATCAGTTTCTATTGTAATGCTACCTTGTCCGTACGGACATGCAATTTTTTAAATAACAAAACATTATCATCATTTTTAAAATATTATTCCACACTTAGAAAAGAAATACTTATTTAGCAAACGTATAAAAATTTGAACGTAGCGGGACTCGAACCCGCGCCTCCTGGTAACCGACCAGGTTGTTTCATTATCATCCAAGAACCAATAGTAGCCAGACCTTCATTATCTTATAAAACCTAAAAGTTTCTGTGCACATACACCCAACACTCGTAAGTACTATCATGGAATATGAAGTTTGGAAGGTGGTTACTTTGACAGTTATTTTTGGTACCAAAAATACAAAAAATAGTATCTAACTTTTGTAAAATTTTTAAAGCTCTATTTTATTATATTTTCTTGGGAATAATATTAGAAATGACGTTGTTCATTGCCACTTAGCGTGGTTTTAGCTCCCAGCCAGACACCCCCTATAAGCTATAAGCGCCTACGAGAATATTATCAGCAAATAATATTTTTCACACTGAAGTACAATAGACTACCAGTCGTAGCGCAGGGACTCAAAGTGTGACTGTAAAATCGACTGGTTGTGAGTTCGATCCCCATTCGGGGAAATGAAATATTTACTTTCATTTATATTTTAATTTCTTCGCTCTGGTGTCGAGGCTAACGCAATGCCTACAGAACTCGGTGGAAAGTGGAGAACGGTGTGTCTTAGCACTAGGTTCCCTCTATTTAGATTTTTTTTTAATTTTAAGTTCAATAGATTCGCAGGCGCTTGTAATTTAGCGATGTCTGACAAGGGGCTACAACCATGTAGAATGTTTGGCAATGGATAAAGTTATTCCTAATATTACTCCAAAGCAAAATATAAAAAATAAATCTTATTTATTGATATTTATTATATAATTTTATTTTTTTGCATCTTTGTTACCAAATAACTTCCATATTACCTGATAGTACTTACTAGTGTTGGGTGTATGCGCAAAGAAACTTTCAGGCGTTATAAAATAATGAAGTTCTGGCCCTATTGTTTTACTATTGGCTCTCTCTCTCTATTAGGGTTGTATAAAGTAATTATTTATAGATAGTCCGTTACAGGATCGAAATACCAAGAAAAATAATAATAATAAAATAATAATAGTTAAAAAACAGCTTCACGTTTTTTACTGTTTAACATAGAATATACTGAGGAAACCAATTTTCGAGAAATTTTTCTTTTAGAGTAAAGGACGGAACTCAACGTTACTGTCTTCTTACCAGAGCCTTTATGTCTTTACATAAGGTGGAGATTTGAGTACGAAGTGTCTTAACACTAAGTTCTCTCTTCTAAGGTAAGTTTTGCGGTAAATAACGTGATGGTGCTCTTGCATTTTGTCTTAAAATTACTATTCACTGTGTAACAACAGTTTCGAATATTTAAACGGTTTCAAATCCGCTTTTGCCTAAAACATTTCCTTATTTATTAATGACACTGATTTTGTAGCTATAATTATTTTGAAACTCCGTTACACAACGAGTAATTTTATTTTCAAGGTAATTTACATTCTTCGACCACTTTTCACTGTCAGAGATATTGTACTGTATAAGTAGTATTTTGTTTATATCAACACATAAACAAAATACTTGTATAAGTCAATTGGTATTATATATCGAGTTATATTTAACATTTTTAAAGTGTTATCCCACACTGTGCCCCTGCGCCATGACTGGCCTCCATTATATAATAGTCCACGCATGTTGCAAGTAACAAATCGATGTTATACTTATTTAGAAAATGTATAAATACTTGAACCCGCGCCATTTAGAAACCGTCAAATACCGCAAAATTTTTATAAAAATCAGCTTCACGCTGTATCCCACACACTGCAGGGTAGGCAGAGTTAACCTAGTGTTAAGACACTCCGTTCCCCACTTTCTGCCGAATTCTGGAGGCATTGCGTGTTGGGTGGTTCAAGTAAATATTTCACCTCCTCGAGTGGGGATCGAACCCAGAACCAGTCGGTTTTACAGTCACACTTTGTAACCCTGCGCCACGACTGGCCTCAAAAGAAAAATTGAAAATATTTTTTTATACGTTTTCTAAATAAGTATTTTTCTTTCGTAAGCGTGGAATAACACTTTTAAAAAAAATGTAAAAATATAATTTGTATCCAATTAGTTTTAATAAAATCATAAAATAAAAATAAATAAATAAATAAGCACAATTATGTAAACAGAAATAATTAAATACAAAAAATATAGATTTGAATTAAATTACACTTTTACTTTTTAATAAATCTGTAACAGGTTTTTACGACAGATATTGCGATTTCATTTTGGGAAAATTAAAAACAATTTAGGTATTAGCATTTTGCAAATAAAAATAAATGACGTGACGTCTAATAAATTATTCATTACCTCGCCTGGCATTTTTATAAAATAATAATTATATGAAATGAGTTCATTTTGTAAGCTTTACACTGTATCCCACGTATAGAAAGGTAGACAGAGAGGTACCCAGGGGTACCTAGCGTTAAATCACTCCATTCTCAGTAAGATATTTTGTTTCTAAATTTGCCGCCGAATTATAGCACTGTGTGCGTGTTCAGTGTTGGAACTCGACGCCGTGATTTGCTTCGATACTAGAGCGAAGGAATGAAAATATTAAATGTTTAATTTCCTCAAGTAGGAATCGAACCCACAATGGGTCGTGTTTACAGATGAAAGCCAAGACTGACCTCATTGACACGGAGGTGCATATGCTTCGTACAATATTCTTTTTTAACTCTCACATTTATGTATACTCTTCGCCCAATTTTTGAGATAGTGGCGGAACTCAACGCCAAGCTCTATCTTGTTACCAGAGCGAGGAAAACAATTAAATCAGCCACAAGTTTACTAAAACTACTCCGTCAGACTTGAGGAGAACCGGCGCAATAAAATCCCTTTTTTCAAAATCAACAATTTACATATATTAAATTATTAATTAGTGACAAACATTATTTCCAAGAAGGCGGAACCCAACGCCGCGCTTTGTCTTGTTAACAGAGTTAATTTAAATATTAAATATTTAATTTATCCGAGTGGAAATCGAATCGAAAAAAAAAATACTTATGCTACTTTAGCTCATCTTCCTACAATGCATGGAATAAGAAATCTATTTTTTTTTCAGTGGGAAATGAAGTGGATTCCAACACAACCCTTTTAGATTTCATTAGAAGCAAATTAAACCTTCGCGGTACAAAGTACATGTGCTTGGAGGGAGGCTGTGGAGCATGCATCGTTAGTGCATCTACTTCTCTGGGGCAACCTCCACATAGTGTTAACTCGGTAAGCGTGTTTGCTTTCACGCTTTATCCCGTACAGTAAACCGACTCTCTTTGTCAACTTTTATTTAAAGTCTTTTAACAAGAACGAGAACAATTGAATAATAAATGGCCCGACTGAAAATCGAACCCATAACCGCCGCGCTTACAGTCAATCGCTTAACACCATTTTTCTTTTCTTCTTTCCTGTAGATATATTGTCATTTAAATTAAGTCAGCTTCATGCTGTATCTCAAACACAGTTGGGTAAGCAGAGGGTATCTAGTATTAAAACACTACGTTCCGCACATTCCGCCAAATTCTGGAAATATTGTGTGTTGAGTGGCGGAATTCAACGCCGCGCTTTGTCTCGACCCCAGAGTGGAGAAATGAAAATCTAAATTTAAATAAATATTTCATTTCCTCAAGTGGGCATCGAACCCACAACCAGTTGATTTACAGTCACACTTTGTGCTCCTGCGCCACAACTGCCTATGGCGACATTGTGATTTTTCTTTTATTTTTTTTAACTGATTTTAAAAATAAAATTTAAAAGCAAATAATAATAATAATTCAGGACAATTCACATAAGTAGATAAAACTAATTTAACTAACGTCTTTTGTTATTCATAAATTTCAGAGATTTTTTATATCTACTAACATTATCTTATTACGTACTAATATTTTGTCTAAATTATTATACTGTTTAAATTTTGTTATAGAAATGGTAATTTAAAATTGTTAGCTGTTTATGATAATTAATTAATAAAATTATTGCTACATATGAATAACAAACTTAAAATAAGTTTGAGCTACTCTGTGGTATCCGGTTCGATTTCCACTTAGGGGTATAAACTATTTTCATTTCCTTGCTCTGGTAACTAGACAGAGAGCGGCGTCAAATTACTCACTCAAATACAATGTCTCGGAAATTGGGTGGGAAGTGGGGAACGGAGTTTCTTAACACTAGGTTCCCTTTGCCTACCCTGCTATATTTGAGATACAGCGTGAAGCGAAACTAAAAATTAAATGTATTACAGTGCATGGTGTCCATAACATCATGTCAAGATTGGGATATAACAACCGTTGAGAAGATTGGCAATCGTTTAGACGGCTACCATCCTATACAGACGACGCTCGCTGAAAACAATGGTAGTCAATGTGGATACTGTAGTCCGGGATGGGTCATGGCCATGTACAGGTTAGTTTAAGATTTTTTTTTCCATTTTTAAAATGTAATTCCATATTAAGGAAAGAAATTTTTTTTTTGGAAAACGTATGAAAATTTGTACGTTGTGGAATTTGGTGATGTGATCATTATTTAATAAAATAAATTAAAATTAATAGATAAGAAATAGATTGAAATTTTGCAATATACATTCACGTTTTTTATCCCGCACATAAGTAAAGTAGGCAGTGACAATCCTTGACATCCAATGTCCCTTCTCCGATTTCCGTCGGAATTCATATATAAATGAAGATGATTGATTACCACGACTCACCGAACCCACGACCACTATGGCTATAGTTAGAAACACTTTTGACTCACGAAGCCACTTTTTGTTGAGTTTTAAAGAATGTAACATGTGAATTATGGCAAAAAAGATAAAACATTGCACTTTTTGATAGGCAAATTATATGAAATAGATACATTTTTTTTATTTATTTTGAGAAAATCCTTTTAGGAGTACATAACAACAGGGTCATGTACTGGCAGACGTAGGCTTTACATAACGCGCATTAAAACCGTCGGGGCTCCTCCTTGATCGCCACCAGCCGGGGCTAAAAACTGCCAAGAGATTTTTCCGTGAACCCCTGAGAGCATTTAAATAAAAAAAAAATAATTTATAGTTGAACACATCCATTATTGTACAATTACGATGTTGAATATTCAAAGCTTAACAAATAACATTTTCATAATTAACTTCAATAATTAATATATTTAATTATTTACACACTAGTTGTTGTGGGTTTGATTATATCTAATGAATGGGAATTAACATAAATTAAATTCATATATAAATATACAATAGTAGACAGAAAGTAAAATTATGCCGCCGTTGCCGAGATAATAATGTACATTACGAAACCTCTAATTATTCATTATATTCAACGCTAATTTCGTATTTACTAAAAAAAATTAAGAAACAAAACAATTAAGTCGTCGCGACACAGTGGCACCAGCTTGCGACTATAAACGCGACGGTTGTGGGTTCGATTCCCACTAGGGGAATGAATTCCTGTCTATTATGGAGAAAAAGGGTAAAAATGTATAAATAATTCTTTTAATTCTTTTAATTTAATTTTCCTTATACATAAAATTATATTTACAGCCTTATGAAAACAAAGCGTTTGACTATGCTTGAAATAGAACAGTCGTTTGGTAGCAACGTATGCAGGTGTACAGGATATAGACCAATATTAGACGCTTTCAAAAAATTCGCATCAGATTCACCAAATCCCGTGGAAATTCCTGACATTGAAGATTTGAAAATATGTGATAAAACCGGTGAAGCATGTTCAAAAACAAAATGTGAAGAAGCCGATTGGTGTTTCGTAAGCAAGGACGAAGTTTTTAATGAAGTCAAATGTTTATACTTAAAGGATAATAAAATTTGGTATAGAGTTGAGACACTATCTGATATTTTTGTTATATGGGCAGCGAGAGGTGTCCAATCTTATACTTTGGTTGCTGGTAACACTGGAAAAGGTAAGCAATTTTTATGTTATATAAAATTATATGAAATCAAATCGTTGTATTCCGTCATTCAATAAGCAATAGCGGAAAGTGGGGAACGGAAGTTTCTTAATACTAGGTTCATAGGTTCCCTCTACCTACCCCGCTATGTGCACGATACAACGTAAAATTTAAAAAAAAAGTTATTTCTAGTACTTTTAATTCGAGAATTCAATTCTAAGAATTAAAAGAGATATTAAAATTATATTAACTTCAGATATTATGAGGCGTCCTATTTTTCCATAAATCATTTGATTTCGATAAAAAAAGTTAAGAATAATTTGATATAGCACTAGGATGAGAAATAAAAAATATCTTCACGTCTCCACTTGCCTCATCGCAGAGTAGGTAGAGGGAACCTAGTGTTAAGACACACTTTTTTTCAATTTCTGCTGAATTTTATAAACATTGTATATTAAGTGCCTGAACTATCAAAGCGGAGAAATCATAATAAAATAAAAAATCAGCTTCACGCTGTATCCCGCACAAAGCAGGGTAGGCAGAGGGAACCTAGTGTTAAGATACTACATTCCCCACTTTCTGCCGATTTCTGGAGGCTTTGCGTGTTGAGTGGCAGTACTCAACGCCGCGCTTAGCCTTGAGACCAGAGCGAAGAAATGGAAATATAAATTTAAGTAAATATTTCATCTCCTCGAGTGGGGATCGAACCAACAACCAGTCGGTTTTACAGTCACTCTTCGTGCCGCTGCGCCACGACTGGCCTCACAATAATAAAATAGTTTATGTAATATAATATCCTCGAATGGAGATCGAATTCATAACTATCGCACATAAAAATATCTAAATTACTAATTGAGGCCAGTCGTGGCGCAGCGGCACAAAGTGTGACTGTAAAACCGACTGATTATGGGTTCGATCCCCACTCGAGGAGATTAAATATTTACTTAAATATATATTTCCATTTCTTTGCTTTGGTATCGAGCAAAGCGCGGCGTTTAGTTCTGCCACTTAACACGCAACGCCTCTAGAATTTGGCAAAAGTTGGGAACGGAGTGTCTTACACTAGGTTCCCTCTGCCTATCCTGCTATGCGCGGGATACAGCGTATCTGATTTATTTTATTTCTTTTACTAATTTAGCTTTTGTTAATTCATAATTATACTTTTGTTTTAGGTGTTTATCCAATCATCGAATATCCAAGGATCCTCATCGATATTTCAGGACTAACAGAATTGAAAGGCTTCTACATCGACCAGAATTTGGTACTTGGTGCAGGAACGACTCTTACAGATACTATGAACATTTTCGAAAAAGTTTCAAACTATGATTACTTTAGTTATCTAAAAACATTTAATGAACACTTAAGATTGGTAGCGCATATTCCAATTAAAAATGTGAGTATATTTACACGTTTTCATAAAGTCGACTTATTACAAGAAACGTAGGAATGTAAAATAAAATCTAAGGAACTGAATTTACCCCACTTGTATTATCATGTAATTTAAGACCAGTCGTGGCGTATGGGCGTATAACAGGTTATGGGTTTGGGTTCGATTCCCACTAGAGGAAATGACATCTTTAATATTTTCATTTTCTTCGCTCTCATGTCAAGCCAAAGCGCCGCATTGAGTTTCGCCACTCCATACGCAATGTATTCAGATTCCGGCGGAAAGTGGGGAGCGGAGTGTATAAGCATTAGGCTCCTTCTTCGTACTCTGCTAAAAAAAGAAACTTGGCGGTTCTACGTAGGTGACAATACAATTATATGATATCATCGAGCTGATCAGTTGATGGAGCCAAAGCTTCATCTGAATAATGGAATTTTTTAGAGATAACTAGTAAACCATTCGAACTTAAGTATCGTATAATTTATGTTTCCAACAGTAAATAAATTTCCATTTTTTTTAATTTTTTTATACCTAATTAAGATTATAATATACTGCAATTTGTATTGTTTTAATACTTTTTAACAACGTTATAAAACTTCGGTTGGATTAAATAAAATGTACAGTAATTTAAAACTAATTAAAATATTTAAGACAGTATGTGATTGTAATTTTTATAGAGCAATAAAGACTAATAAAACTGAATTATTTATAACAGAATTCTCTGTCGCTAAATTACAACAGATAATTAAGGCCATCGTGGAACAGTAACAGCGTCTGACTGTTAACTCGATGGCTATGGGTTAGATTCCCTTCCTTCCGTTTATAAATTAAAACCGTCTTGCCTGTAAAAAATCGATAAAATGCCCTATTGCACATTTGTTTATTTTTAATGATTATGAAGAAATGAAGATATTAAAATGAATAAAAAATGAATCGAACCTACAACCGAAGCGTTTACAATCATAATGCCAAACCGGCCTTAATAAATAATTAATTCAATTATTATTAAATGGACGAATTATTTCCATTTCCTCACTCTGGTAAAATAAAGTGCGGGGTTGAGTTCCGCCACTAAGCACGAACTGTTTTGGGGACTAAATGGGTAATAGAGATTCTTGACATAAAATGTTCTCTACTTACCTTACCTTCCCTATCAATTTCATGAATAACATATCAATACATAATAAATGTACCTATCTACCAATATTACTTTTCAGATAGCGACGTTGGCTGGAAATTTAATGCTCAAAAATCGAAATCCTGAATTCAAATCTGATATATTCTTACTTTTAGAAACAGTTGGAGCTCAACTTGTTATATGTAAGTATTTTTTCTCAGCTTCACGCTGTATCCCGCATGTAGCAGGGTAGGCAGAGAGCGTCTAGTGGTAAGACACTCCGCTTCCCACTTTCCGCCGAATTCTGAAGGCGTTGTGTGTTGAGCGGTGCAACTCAACGCCGCGCTTTGCCTCGGCATCAGAGCGAATAAATAGAACTTTTAAATATATTACTAACTATTTACTTGAGTAGAAATTGAACCCACAACCTGTCGCTCTTAATTTTAAATATTTAATATTGCAAAAAACAAAAATAATAATTGTAATTTATAGCATGATAGGCAGAAGAAACTTAAAGTTAAGATTTTCTATTGCTCGCTTTTAACTCAAATTTGAGACGTTGTGTGTAGAGTGGCGTAACTCGACGCCGCAATTCGTCAATTTGATTGAAAATCTCTCTGTGGCTGTGATTTGTACAACTACCCCAGCACTCAGTCTTGTCTCATCTCGGTCTTGGCAATGAAAATTAATAAATTGATAAAAATTGTATATTATTTAAAAAATATGAATGCGACCATCTTTTTAAATATTTTGTAGGTCAGTAATGCAATATGTACTGAACTCATTTTATATAAAAATTATTTATCATAAAGGTCAAAGTAATCACGATTAATTTATTTTAAATTGATATGAGAAATAAAAGTGCAGTAATTTCTTTTTAACATAACCTTCGTGGCGCAGTTGTACAGCGTCAGTTGTGGGTTCGATTCCCAATCGTGGGAATAAATTATTTTTTATTTTCTCGCTCTGGTAATAAGACAAAATGTATAGTAGAGTTCATTCAACAAGCCAAGTTCAAGTGAAAGATAAAATATTATTATAGATTGCGTTTAATTGCATATATGATATTTGTGATTCCGATCTCTTTTCTTGTAAATTGAATGAAAAACAAAGTAATTAAATATAAGACTTCATAACTATATTCATAAACTTAAACAAAAACTGAACAGTAACAAATAATAATAAAATATTTTAATTACTTCAATCTTTTCGTGTAAAAATTTGAAATGATTAACATAAAGGTGTAATTTTGCGAATTACATATGTTTTATATGAATAAAAATGTATCTTTTAGTTTAATCTTAATATACCTACTTTAATTTGACTTGAGGCCAGTCATGGCGCAGGGCCATCAAGTGTGACTGTAAACTGACTGGTTGTGGATTCGATCCCCACTCGAGGAGATGAAATATTTACTTAAATTTATATTTCCATTTCTTCGCTCTGGTGTCGAGGCAAAGCGCGGCGTTGAGTTCTGCCACTCAACACAATGCCTCCAGAATTCGGCAGAAAGTGGTGAACGGAATGTCTTAACCTACCCTGCTGTGCGGGATACAGCGTGAAGCTGAAAAAAAGCAGAGATAAGGAACGACTTGATCTTCAAAGAAATATTAAGTAAATACATAGATTCTTCGGGTCATTCGTCCGTTTGAAATAAATGTATATAAAAATATCTTAAAATATCCTTTCTACATGTACTCTGTAATAATGACATATTTAACAATTGTACATTCACCTTATAATATATGTAACTAATTTAAAAACTACAGCATTTTATATAGAATATTATTAATTTTTACCCAAATCAATAATTTAACATTTAAGGCTGTTTCTGAAGGAGTAAATTAAATTATTGACTGACATCAAAACATTTAAGTTTTAAAATTATGATAAGACGTATATAACATAAGTAAAAAGAATATAATGTTACAAAAATATATATGTATAGTAAATAATTATATTACTATAAGTATCAAGTATCAACATTGCACAAAACAATCATAAAACCTTATAGAAATCACTACAAAGTAGTAAAAAAAACATATTGGAAGATTACAGATTAATGTAATAAGAAAACATATTAGAAGTCATTATAGTTGTCAGTAAATTCTGTTTATTAAATGAATAATCATGTTTTTCAAGCGGGCGAAGCCGCGAGCGGACAGCTAGTTATAAATATTAATAGATCCCATTTCATAGACAATAGTATTCTGTATTATTATTAAATGATCATTAAAGAATAGGTTGTAGAATATGTTATGTAGAATATGTTAAGACACTCCGTTATTTTCATAATATAATCATCGTCTCATTTTGGTATTTAATTAATTTGTGTACAAATGTGCGATTGTAAGAGTGACAGTTGTGAGTTCGACTAGGGGGTCTCCACTAGGCGGAATGAAATATTTAATACTATCATTTCCTCGCTCTGGTAACGAGGCAAAGCGCGGCGCTGAGTTCCGTCACTTAACACGCAATGCCTCAAGAATTCGGCGGAAAGTGGGGAACGGAAGTGTCTTAATGGAGATTGGAGTGTCTTAACACTAGGTTTAAGTTGTTCTCTCTGTCATCCATTCTCTGTGCGGGATACAGCGTGAACCTTAAAAAAATGTGAATTCCATGTTCTGGTAAAATAAAGCGTCACTAGTAACTGCCACTTAATTAAGAAATTTCGTTAGTTCGGGTGCAAAGAAAGTCGTGAAAGCAGTGTCTTGATAATAGGTTATTCTTTCCTTCGACCCTTCTTTAAGAAATACTGACGCAAAAAGCCTTGACGATTTTACCTCTATAATACATATCGTATAAATAATAAACTTGTATTATTTACGAGTGGGGATCGAACCCACAACCGTCGCGTTACAGTCATATCCTTGTGATCCTTGCATCCCCTGCGGCATGACGGCCTTAAATTTTCAAGACAACAATATATATTTTGTATTATTAAAGCATTGAGGCCAGTTGTGGCGCAGCGGCCCGAAGTGTGACCGTAAAACCGACTGGTTGTGGGTTCGATCCCCACTCGAGAAGATGAAATATTTACTTAAATTTATATTTCCATTTCTTCGCTCTGGTGTCGAGGCTAAGCGCGGCGTAGAGTTCTGCCACTCAACACGCAATGCCTCCAGAATTTGGCAGAAAGTGGGGAACGGAGTGTTTTAACACTAGGTTTCCTCTGCCTACCCTGCTGTGTGCGGGATACAGCGTGAAGCTGATTAAGCATTATAATAACAAACAAGTCTATTTTTTTTTATTAGTGATAACTCCAGGACTAAGAAAAGTGTTATCTATGCAAGATTTTCTTAGAGAAGATATGACGGCCAAGATCATCTTAAGTATAATTTTACCACCATTGAGTGACGAACATAAAATAGTCACTTATAAGGTACATACATATTATTAAATAGCATAATAATAGTTTCTAAAATTATATATGTCTTTTTTTAGGTTCACGATATAACCCACACACAATGGAGTAGACAGAGGACCTTGGGAACCTAGTGTTAAGACACTCCGTTTCATTGTTTACCAGAGCGAAATAATATTAAATATTTTGTTACATCGCGAGAGAATCGAACCCACAGTCTGTTGCGCTTACAGTCGCGCGCTTGTGTCCCTGTGCCACGACTTACCTCGAATAAAGTAAATTAATAGTCATTTAGTTAAATACAAAAAATATAGATAGGTATTCGACTCATTCAAGTTAGAGGCTAGTTTAAGCTTCAAAACCTTACGTGTTGAGTGGCGAAACTCAACGCCGCGTTTTATTGTGTGACCAGAGCAGAGAAATGAGAATAATACATGCCTACGAGTACAAATTGAACCCACAACCGTCGCGCTACAATCAGAAGCTATGCTGCCTGCGCTTCGGATTGAATAGAATGTATTTTGTTATAAAAATATTAAAAATCTAATTATTTAATTATTTCTTTTAACCTAAAATAGATTATGCCCCGATCTCAAAACGCACACGCTATCGTCCACGCTGGATTCGTATACAAAATTGACAGTAACTTTATAGTTAACGCCTGTAGAATAGTATACGGTGGACTCTCTACAGCATTTAATAGAGCATGGAAAACAGAGAAATATTTAGTGGGAAAAGCATTATTTACAAATGAAACTTTGCAATATGCTTTGCAAGTTTTGAACGCTGAAATGGTCGTGACTGAAGACTTACCGGATTATCCCGTTGAATATAGAAGACAGCTTGCCATTAGCTTATTTTATAAGGTATTTTCTTATGAGATGCTATCAATCTATCAGCTTCACGCTGTATCCCGCACACAGCATGGTAGGCAGAGGGAACCTAGTGTTAAGTGTTCCCCACTTTTTGCCGAATTCTGGAGACATTGCGTGTTGAGTGGCTGAATTCAACGCCGTGCTTTGCCATGCTTTGAGATAAATATATATATAATATAATATTTTTTTTAGCTTCACGCTGTATCCTGTACATAGTACTCGTAGAGTGGATAAAGGCAGCCTGGAAACCTTGTATTAAGACACTCCGTTCCCATTAAAACAAGTCCCTTTCTCATGTTTCGCTGATTTCTCGAGGTATATTTTGGCGCGAGTAATAATTGATATTCTATACAATTTGATATTGAACCTACGACCATTGCATTAAGTAAAATCAAATTGACAATCAAAATCAATTTTACATTCAGTTTTATGTCAAAATATATAATATCAATTTTAAAATATTAACAATTTTATAAGTTTTCGTTTTATTTTATTCGTTGTTAAATTTTTAATTACCATACGAAAGCAACATACGAAAGAATCATGATTTCAAAGAGATATTAAAGTTGCACTCCGATACAGTGTTTAAATATTCATAGGTGAATCGTTCGATATGATTCATATTTGAAAACAACAAAATAGCACTGGTCGTTTTATTATATAATAACTGGATAAAAAGACATTTTATTTACTTATTGAAAGTAAAATTGAATAAACTTAAGATAATAATAGCGAAAACCTTAGTAAAAGATTATATATTACTCTTATTTTTTTTTTGTTTACATAGTGTCAAGACACTTCATTTCTATTAAGATACTTCCATTACCCATTTTCTATCGAATTCTGGAGACATTGCGTCTTGAGCTGCAGAACTCAACGCCGCGCTTTGCTTCGTCACCATACGAAAAATTTAAAATATTAAATATTTCATTCCCACGTGTGGGTATCGAGCCCACAACCGTCGCGTTTACAGTGCCTCCTCCTCCTAATTATCATTTATAGTCATTAATTATAAAATTGTATAATACAATATTCCAACAAACCTAGAAAACTTTGCATTACTTGAACGCCTTTAAAAATCGGATACTTTGTCGTTGGTACAATGTATTCAAATCTCAAATTTAAATGTTTATATTTAGGCCGGAAGTGGGAAGAGATAATTTAACAATATTCTTTCTGCAACTTCTTCAACCTATAGTGACTGATAGACAGTGCACTGACGATACTACTGAATATTTTGAAATTTCCACATAAACGGGAAATACGAGTATTTTTTACTTAACGTCTTATTATCTATGAGAACAAAGTTACAGTGGACGACCACTTTATATACAAAATAATAATGATTTCACAGATGAGAAATTTGTAATTTTTCAGGGGCTTCTTTCACTTTACCCTGTAAATAGGTTGCATCCTCGTTACCGTTCTGGAGCTGTGAAAATACACGATACGCGTCCGGTTTCTGATGGCAGGCAAATATTCACAACTAATCCCACACTCTGGCCCTTAAACAAACCTATATCTAAACTAGATGGCTTGGTAAGTGAGAATGAATTAAACATTTTATGTTTTACTATGATTTATTTAAATATTTATTACTGTAACAATTTTGTTAGGCTTTTGTTTTGTTGCAAATAACTTAAATAAAAATAAAACACAATTTATTTTTATAAAATTTTGAATAATTATAATTATTAGCATTTTTGTCCGAATTTAAATGAGAATTACATTAATAATTAACTTCTTCAAGTTGAGATCAAGGTTATTGTAATAAAATTCTATCCTAAACTACTAAAAGTCGTCCATATTACTTATAAATACATTAAAATTACCTTGAAGTCACAAAACAGTTGTCACTTATAACTGAACTTTAGATCCAATGTGCCGGTGAATCTCAATATACAGAAGACCAACCGTCCCTCCCCCGCGAGGTTTTCGCTGCATTTGTCCTCACGACGGTACCACTGGGCACTATTGATAATATTGATCCAAGTCAAGCCTTGGTAAGTATAAAACATATAGTCAATTTAAATTTCTTATTCAACATAAAAATATTTTGGAAAACGGAGTGTTTTTAAATTAATCAAAACTAATACTTTCTTAGATATCCTCGCAGTAAAAACAAATTTTAAACTTTTGCCTCTCAGTCCCAATTTCCACCTTTTTGGCTTTATGTGAGTGATCTCACATAAAGTGAACTCTTAATTACTAACATCCAATTACTGATAAGAACATCCAAATTTGTTCACATTCATACTGATAGGAATTAATATAATATTTTTTTTTGTTAGATAATTCATATTTCTTCTTTATTTTACAATTTTTTTCATGATCAATAATAGCTAAAGTAATTACATTTCTTTATATATAATACATTAATTATAGTAGTGATAAGGCCGTCTTTGTGCATTTTATGTCCTAAAAAATTAAGGTAATTAATTCTGTTAAGTATTCAATAAAGGCTTTTTATCTTTATCTTAATTATTTTGCAGAAGGAGCCTGGAGTCGTAGCATTTTATAAAGCGTCTGATATTCCCGGACCAAATAGTTTCATTAACCCAGTTAACATATTTTTCCCACTTAACGAAGAAATCTTATGTGATAAAGAAGTTAAATATTACAATCAACCCCTAGGAATAATCGTGGCGGAAAGTCAAAAAATTGCAGAAAAAGGTGCTAGTTTGGTTAAAGTTACTTACAGTAATATGAAAAGACCAGTCGTTGATCTAAAAGTTAATAAAAACGATCCCAGCAAAGTGACTGTTCTTCAAGCAATACCCGCCACTAGAACTGGTGCTGACGTAGAAAAAGTGATACAAGGAGAGAATACTATATATGGACAATACAATTTTTGTATGGAAACATTAGTTTGTGTGACTCATCCAACTGAAGAGGGATTGAAAGTGTACGCTGCTACTCAATATATGGATACAGTGCATCAAGTTGTTTCTAGGATGTTGAAATTAGATCAAAATAGGTAGCAATGTTAATTTATTCACATAATTAAAAGAATTAGTAAGAAACCGAGTTTTGAGTCACTTCGTTTTTCACTTTATAGTCATTCTTACAACAAAAAAATCTTGCCAGCTTCATGTTTTTTACCGCATTGCAGGGTAGACGAGTAATGTTAAGACAATCCTTTCCCCACTTTCCGCCTAATATTTGACACATTGCATGGCAGAATTCAACGCCGTGCTTCATCTTGTAACCAGAGTAAGAAAATGAAAACTATTTATTCCCCCAAATAGTAATAGAACCTGCGATCATCGGACTGACCATCAGACCTTATACCGCTGCGCCATGATGGTCTCTTATAAAAAAAAAAGTATAAATATATATTTTATATACTTTACCTTCAAGTGGCCTTTGCACTTGAGATTACTGCATAGACTCTTTCCATCTATATTATATATATATATATATAATATGAAATTATGAGCTCAATACTTTAAATAATAATGTAACTTAATTTGATAATAATTTACGTATAGAATATTGAACATTTTACTGCCTGATCACGATAAATGTTGGAATAATTAACTTGTTTTAATTAATTTATTGGATTCTGCCACTGTTGGCACCGGTATTATAATGGCGTACAAATTGATTTATTTATTCAATACCAAATTAGAATCATATCAACCTATGATTATTGTTGTAATTATTCCAGCTTTCACAGTAAATTTTAATGTGAATATGTTAAAATATGCATTATCCATATGGATTAAATTGTGATTTTATATTCAAAGTATGAATAGTTTCTATTTAATTTCAGTTTTGTATTGAAAATAATTAAATTAACAATAATTACCATCTTTATTGAGGTCTGATTTTTAACAGTGGCCTGGTGTGTTGAATAGAAATAACTAGGAGTTATGAGAGACATGTGACGCATTCTCAAGGTCTGTACATATAAACCGCTCTCCACTCTGGGATATATTTTGAGTTTTCATTCATAGATTATTAAAATGTCGTCTCAAGATCGCTTCCAACATCTATCTCAGAGTTGAGAGCGGTTTATTAATACGGGCCTAAGGTCCCGAGGCAAGGTAGAGTGGGTTACATCGTTGCGATAACGTAATATAGCCTTTCTCTATAAATGTCAAAACTAGCACAAAAATTGTGTTTTCATTCAAACCAGTAGCACCTGAGATTAGCATCGTCAAATAAGCAAAATCTTCATCATTATAATTTTAGATTAAAAGAAAAGAAATAATATAAATATTGCGAATTACATTATAAAGAAAACTATATTAACACAATTCAAACTCACATGTAAAATTAATGTTACAAGACAATAATAATCTAATATTAGCATAGAATTTTTATAACATTGTTTTTTTTTTGTTTTCTCTCGAATATAAAAGGATAGGCAGATATACCCTAATGTCAAAAAAAATCGTTCTATTCTTAAAAAAAATTAAATTAAATTAAATTAGCTTCACGCTGTATCCCGCACACAGCATGGTAGGCAGAGGGAACCTAATGTTAAGACACTCCGTTCCCCACACGTTCTATTCTTGTCGTCCGAAATTCAATTATTGCCTATGTAGTGACGTAAATGCCAACGCCGCGTATGCTTCAATACCAGAGGAGGGAATGAAAATATTAAATATATCGTTCTTTCTGTCACAACCGTCTTGTTTATAGTCACACGTTTGAGCTTCTCACCACAAGAGACAAGAAGGCCTCGAATTATTATTATCTTTTCCCTTATTATATTTTTTATTTATATTTTTCACTTTTAGAATTGACGTTGTCGTTCGCCGATTAGGAGGTGCGTATGGATATAAAGTGTCAAGAGAAACGCTAGTAGCAGCAGCTTGTAGCTTAGTAGCTTTCAAATTAAATAGACCTTGTCGTTTCATACAATCTCTAACTAATAATATGAGGGCTGTTGGAAAACGATCTCCTTGTTCTTCTAACTATGAAGTAAGTATGGACGTATAAAAATAATAAGGATTTTTAGCTTCACGCACATAGTGGGGTAGATAGTGGAAGCCTAACCTACATTCCGTTTCCATTTCACTTTCCCACTTTCTGCTATTTTGAGTAGTGGAACTCAACACCACGCTTTGCCACATCATCAGAGAAAGTAAATATGAAATATTTCATTTAAAGAACAAGGAGTGATATTCAAAGAATAAGGAGTCATATTGTAATGTAGTAGATGTTAACTGTAAAACTAGAATAAAGAAAAAAGAAAACTAGTGTTAAGGGACTGGTTCCCTAATTGAGCAGTGCCATAATTTTCGGGTTATTGCATATTGAATGGCGAAACTTAATGCTGCGCTTTGTCTACTTACTAATATATACATAACTTTAAAACTTTCATAGGTAGGTGTGAACAAGGCCGGTGAAATTCAACATCTTCGTCACGATTTATACAGTGATAACGGCTATATAACAAATGAACCGCTATTATTACTAGGCGTTGAATTATATTCTAACGTATACAAAAATGATACTTGGAATTACACATCCTACAATGCGGTAACAGACACAGCTTCTAATAGTTGGTGTAGATCTCCTGGTAAGTTAAAATTTGTGCAGTTTGCCTATTCTACTATGTTATGTTTAGAGTATTTCATTCTCTATATTCTTGGCCCAATGCTACTTTTGGATACGAACAAACAACTTATCCTGTACAGTAACTGCGGGATCGCATGTGGCAGAGCTCCCCCCTCTCCCTAGTTTTGAGACACTTCGCTTCCCAGTTTCCAAAGAAATTCTGGAGGCATTGAGTATTGATTGCCAAAACACAATACCGCGCTTTGCTTCAGCAGAGCGAAGAAATGAAAATATTAAATTTTTCATTTCCTCGAGAGGGAATCGAACCCACAACCTGTTAAGCTTACAGTCACATGTATTTGCCCTGCGCCACGACTGCCCTCAATTTCTTAAGTTCTGAATAAATAATTTTAAAAACTCAATAACTTGTTCAACAACGGCTCTTCTCAAATTTTGAAAAGTTTCAAAAGATACAATATTTTTTTAATTTTATTATTTAATACAACAACTCATCTATTATAGCTAACTTATATGATATTAAAATGATTATTATTATTTGACACATTTTTATCCTATAGATATTTCTAACAGGCTTTATTTATAGTAGTATATTTTTCAGGAACTTTAGAACACGTAGCACAAGCAGAAACGATAATAGAAAGAATAGCTTACGAAATGAACTTAGACCCTCTCGATGTTCGTCTAGCAAATTTAGACACTGTCAATTACAATGATATTTCAGAATTATTAGAAACATTAAAAGCTAATTCAGATTATGAGAATCGAAAAATTAAAGTTGATAAGTTTAATGCAGAGAACCGATGGAATAAAAGAGGTTTAAGATTTTCCTTCATGAGATGGCCCCCAATAGGTGGTTTTTATCTAGATGTGAACATGTCAGTCTATAGTGACGATGGTACCATATCAATAACTCACGGTGGTATAGAAATGGGTCAAGGAATTAACACTAAAGCTATACAAATTTGTGCATATCTTCTAAAAGTACCAGTCGAAATAATACAAATAAAGCCAAATGATACTTTTGTTGCGCCCAATAATTTTGCGTCCGGAGGAAGTTTAACTACTCAAAACGTGACCATTGGAGTTCAAAGATGCTGTGAAGAATTGCTAAGGAGGCTCGAACCGGTGAGAAGTCAAATGAATAATCCAACATGGAGAGAATTGATAAAACAAGCGTTTACTATGAACATTGATTTGCAAGTCCACGGCTTCGTGAGTGCCGCTGATTTTCAGAAATATAATATATTTGGCGTGACTCTGGCGGAAGTGGAAATTGATGTGTTGACAGGTGAATCGGAGATCATAAGAGTAGATTTGATAGAAGATGTAGGACGAAGTGTTAATCCTGAATTGGATGTTGGTCAGGTGAGCATTTCTTTGCAATGTTTTAGATACTTTTCTATTACACTTTCGTGGCTTTATCTTGCATCGCTCTGCTGGGAGAACGAAAGGCAGAGTGGACAGTGGAGAACATAGTGCCAAGACACTTTATTCTCTACCTGCCGCCAAATTTTGAAACATTGCGTGTTGAGTGCAGGAAGTCAACCCCATCCTTTATCTTGCCAGGATGAGGAAATGGAAGGGTGTTTTAAAATTATGTTTTGTTTTTTTATTATATTATGTTTTTATCTGTATAATTTAGTAATTATTTCATTACGTTTATAAACTTCATGTATTAATTAAGTTAACACTCGTGCCAACTTTTTTTGTATTTATCTGACATGACATGACAAGTTTTTGAGTCTTAATTAACTTAATTAATTTTGTTAAAACAAACTTACAATAACATAATTTAATAAATTAAGTATTATTACTTGGGGGACGGACGGAGTGGGGAACGGAGTGTCTTAACACTAGGTTCCCTCTGCCTTCCCTGCTGTGTGCGGGATATAGCGTGAAGCTGAAAAATAAGTATTATTACTTATTTCGTTTGACTGTAAACGCGATGGTAGTGGTTTCAATTTCCACTCGGAACCGCTCTGGTAGACAAAGCAATAAATTATCGTAGGTAGAAGGAGCCTTCATAATGGGAGTAGGTTACTGGACCTCAGAACGGCTGGTATATGAATCTAGCTCAGGAGAACTTCTAACGAATCGTACTTGGGACTACTGGGTGCCACAAGCACGAGATATCCCTCAAGACTTTAGAATATATTTTCGAAAGAAAACATTTGAAAATGAACTTATTTTTGGAGCTAAAGGTAAGCCTCATCTTAAAAAAGATTATTTGTTATACTCTAACAATCTAAGCCGCAGGCGGCTTCACCTGCTTGCTCTGCTAAATGATGTTCCAATTTCTCGTCGTCTAACTACTTTCATGATTTAATAACATTATCATTTTAATATCTATACATCGGAAACTAAAGTTTAGTTTATTTCGCTGCAGTATTGTTGAATGCAATACTTTATATTGACATATTTTTTAGTTATGCACTGATTTAAATTAAATTAACATTAAATGTCTAGGAGAGCTTATTAAAATACGATAGTGAATACTGCATTTAACTCGTTTAAGCCGTTTCTGAGATGAGCGTGCATAAACGCATACGCAAACGGTAAATCAGACAAATCCGTAAACAAATAAACATTTTAAAAATTATTTTTATGGGTTCTATTACATTAATAAACGTCCCCAATATTAGATTTTGACTTGTGATAAAATAAATAAATAAAATGTACTTCAGTTCTATTTTAAGTAAACAATAGGTATGTATGCACTTTTTTAAATGAAGACAAAACCACTAAAATCATAAAAACTAATTGATAAAGTTAAAATTATAATAGATAGACACGCCGTGACGGCACGGCGTGTCGCAAACCCACAGTGTCTATACTACAAACACGAAGGTTGTGGGTTTGATATCCACTTTGGGGAAAGAATTATTTTCATTTCATTGCTCTGTTAATAAAACCAAGCATTAAGTTCTGCCATTTAACATGTAATAATAACTCAGAAATTTGGCAGTGCATGAGGGTCGGAGTGTCTTAATACTACGTGCCCTCTACCTAACTTAATATATGCAGGATAGAGCGTAAACAAATATAATTGTGTTCCAGCAACGGGTGAACCAGCCACGTGTATGGCGATAGTGGTCGCGTTTGCAATGCGTCAGGCAATCGCATCGGCGCGGCTTGATGCCGGTATCACAACTACACAATGGTTTCAAATAGGTGGGGATCATATTTTTACTATTATTTTCTCCTATAGAATCCATACAATTTTCAGATAACTATGCAAATCACATCAGAGATGTTTTATTCTTTTTTGAAGCCAGTCGTGGCTCAGGGGCACGGTAAGTGTGCCTGTAAACACGACTGATTGTGGGTTCGATCTCCACTCGAGGATGTGAAAAATAATTAAATTTATATGTTAATTTCTTTGATCTGGTGTCGAGGCAAAGCGCGGCAATTCCGCCACTCAACATGCAATGCCTCCAGGATTAGGTAGAAAATGGGAAACGGAGTGTCTTAACACTAGGTTCCCTCTGCCTACTCTGCTGTGTGAAGCTGATAAAAAAATGTTTTATTCTTTTAACTTTTATCACGCAACTGTCGCGTTTGGAATCAGACGCTGTACCATAATGACCCCCCAATATCAATACATACTTTATAATTACAAAATATTCTTTGCTTATTTCAGATGGCCCATATTCTGTAGATAAGATACGTCAGTCTTGTGCAACTAAGTATGAAGAATTTAAATTTTATTAAATGAATATAATGTTAATACCTAATTACTAAATGTAAATAAACTTGTTTTATTTTTTTAATGTGTTTTTTTACAATAATATGATAAAGGGGCTAGTAAGTAATAAGTATAGGCTAAGGTCTCCTTTAAAGTCTCCTCTACTGTTAACTAAAAACTGAACCGAGGTCGTATTGGCAGTGCATGGGCACAATGAACTGTAGACAACGTTTACAGTTCTATTAATATATAAAACGTGGCATTGAACTCCGCTATCAAAAGCAATAGCTTAAAAGGGGGGGGGGGGGGGTAAGTACGTATGGATCGGAGTTTCTTAACACTACATTGCTTTTCTATATTGACTATGTAGATTCGATTCGCTTTGCCTACCATAGCAGGGTACAGAGTGCGGTATACAGCGTGAAACTTATAGTATTAATACTAATAATAATAATTATTATTTTGACTGCCTATCTAACACTGAATATAAGGTAATCCCCCATATAAATATATAAAATCACAACATACAAATCTTATGAATCGAATCTCGACATTTGTTTAACGTGATGACATAAAAGAGGAGGGACTGATGGCCCTCATAAACTATGTAGATTTGTGGATAGCACTCCATTGATTTCCCCGAAATAGCTGTGATGGCTAGAGCAGAATTTTATCAGATTTTGGTCAGCACTATTTTAAGTTGATTTAAGTCCTTGATAACTGCTGACGCTGTTTTATCTGTTTGTACTATATATTTTTTATTATTTTAGCACAGCTTCCCGCTTTTTTCCGTAAAGCAGTAGTATGCAGTGGGAATGTTTTAAGGCAATTCGTTGCGTACTTTTCGTCTATAATATTTCTCGAGATAATGCCTGTTGAGTAGTGGAACTCAACACTGCGCTCTGTCTAGACTACAACAGGAAAATAAGCTTGGTCGTTTGAACTGACCAAAAAACCATATTTTGAACTATCAAATATTATATGAATGAGAACCTAAAATAATTGTTTTTAGTAAGATAGATCCAAAGTTAATAACAGATGACTCTAATCCATGTTAATAAATATAAAATAGAACTTTTCATATACGAGTATGATCTTTAAGAAAATTTGTTACGCTAATTAGTAATTATTGTAATTAAATATGAATATATTATATATACTTTATATAAAAATCTTATACTTATAAACATATTTTTTTCTTAATGTTTTTTCATTCGTACTTATGAATGTTTTATATAATATATCTTAAAAGAAATGCATCCTTTTTCGTTATAAATAAAAGATGATAAAAAAATCCGAAATGTCACAAAATGAAATTACAATATGCCCAATTTTTACTATTGTTATTTATATCATTGTCCGAGGAGTTATCAAGATTAGATAATAATAATATTAGACATTCCAAAAGGAGATTAAGAAAAAGACAAAATTACGAAATCGTCGATGAAAATGAACCTCTTGCACAAATCGATGTTTCTAGTTTTATACGTAGTTCCGATGAAAGCTCTATGAATGAACAATATCCTAATATAATTGAAAGAAGGTAACAATTATTTAAACAATGATTTAACTTTAGTTTTAAGTCTTCGGAGTGTTAATATTTTTAACATTTAAAATATCTCCACTTCACATTTGAACTCACATCTCTTGGTATAATGTGAGTTCTAAATCATTTTTTTAGTAGCAAATCATGATTCCTAATTGTTATAAAAGGTATAACAGTATTTATGTTGATATTAGCAGAATAAACTAGCAATGTTTCTTTAGCATTATAATAATCATTCTTTGAAAAGTACAGAAATTTTAATGTTGCGATACTCCTTTATAAAGTTAAATTGAAATTCTTATACGCTTTTTACAACTTATTTTCGTTAGTAAACTTTTAGTTGTAGATGTAGAGAAACTTACAAATTTTCGATACCCAAAGATTCTAAGAGTAATCATTAAGCAAGGTCAAAACGCTATTTAATAGGTACAATTTTTTTTAAACTCAACTAAAGTATTAACTTATCAATAGCCCTACCCTGAGTAATAAGGAATACACGAAAGTAAAAATCAGTTTTAATTTTAGTCCACAGGCGATAAACGATTTCATCGTTGGGAACACTGCTATGAACGAATATGAGCTTGGAAAAGCCGATCAAGATTACCAAAATATAAATTACGATTTAACTGCATCAAATAGATATAAAGAAAGAAAAATAAATCCACGATTCATCGATGCAAACACATTATCTGATAGCAACAAAGAAAACTTCAAACCACAATATAATAACTTTGATAAAGTGAAAAATGGCTGGCCGTTACATGATGTAGGATCTAATTTGCATAACGAAAAGAAATGGTAAAATTTTGATATTGACTTTTTTATATTTATTTTTAGCTTAATGCTGTATCTCATATATGGACCGCGTTTTATTTGAGTTCCTTGTTTTGGTAACATGATAAATTTGTTGCTAGGGTGAGGAAGTTAAAAAATACTTGTTTCCCTGTGTGGGTATCGAATCTACAATCGTTCCGCTTCATCACAAATCGATATTTCTAGAATTGAATAGCATTGGCACAAAGTGTGACTGTAAAAATGACTTTTTGTGGGTTCGATCCCCACTCGAGGAGATGAAATATTTACTTAATTTTATAGTTCCATTTCTTCGCTCAGGTGTTGAGGCAAAGCGCGGCGTTGAGTTCTGCCACTCAACACGCAATGCCTCCAGAATCCGGTAGAAACTGGGGAACGGCGTGTCTTAACACTAGGTTCCCTCTGCCTACCCTACTGTGTGCGGGTGGCAGCGTGAAGCTGATTTAATTTTGATTTAATTTAATTTAATTTTAAAAGTGGTGTTCCGCATAGTATTTCTTTTAACGTTTCCCTACACTTATGAAAGAAAAATACACCGAGCCGCTGCACCAAGCTGCATGGCCTCAACCACAATAGTACTAGTTCCAATTGTGCCTTAGTAAAAAGCTAGTGTCTAGATAGAATTTTATAATGTTTGACATTCACTTAGGTGTCACTTTATTAATATTTCTTTTGCTCAAATTATAGCGCCCTCAAGAAAATGAGGTTCCCGTTTTTTTCCCATAGAAAAACAACAAAGTCTAAGAAAAATAAGAAGAGAAAATTTAGCTTTCGCAATTCAAAAAAACAGACTTCAAGTGTAACCAAAGTTGGCGAAAGCCATTTGAATAGCAATCCTACGACGACGTCCACAATAGGAGCGAGGCATTTTAAAATCAAGAAGCGTTCCTTCTTTGACAGATTGTGCCCAAGTTGCAAGCAAAAAGTTTTAAATGCAAATTTAGTGGAAGATAAATTCCGGAGCACCATGTATAATGTCATACATAACAGTCGACAGTACTTTCAAAAGACGAAAAATCCCAAAAGCATAGGTGATAATGGATACGGTGATCACAAAGTTAATTTGGAAAATTATGAAAGTACAATAGAATACTGATGATATATTTATATTTAGTTTATATTTGTGTTTTAACATGTGAATTTAGAAAAATGAATGTGAAAGTAAATTTTTAAGCTATGTTTCGAGTTTTAGGTATACCATGGTTTGTTATATTTATTGTTTTAGTAATAAAAGTAATTTTAAATAGGACTATTTGTTTTTGGCCACGAATACAACAACACTGGTTGTATAAACAAATTATTTTTTTTTTCACCTTCAAGTTGTATCTAGCCTACACCCTAGTGTCAAGGCACTCCCATCTCCACTTTCTGCCCGAATTTCTAAAACACCAGAGTGGAAGTCGAACTGAAAACTAACGGGATATAACGCGAGTTTTAACTTCGCCACGATGACATTCAATTACTATTTAATACAGATAATATATCAAGAGAGTTCTTGTAGGTCGAATAGAAAAATGAGGGCAATTTCATTCAAGACGAACGGACAGCATCCGTCACTGTTCCATGAGCTATCATGGAACAGTGCAATTTTCCTTACTGTAATAACTGACTAATATCTATAATTGAAAAATTAATAATGACATACAATAGAGGCCGTTGCGGCACAGTAGAGAACAGGTCTGACTAAAAACGCGACTGTTTCTGGGTTCAATTCCCACTCGGAGAAATGAAATATTTGTATAAATTTACTACTTTCATTTTCATTTTTCGCTTTGGTGTCGAGGCGCAACAAAACACGCAAAGCCAAATTTGGCGGAAAATGGAAAACGGACTGTCTTTACACTAGGTTCTCACTGCCTACCCTGCTTTGTGCGGGATACAGCGTGAAGCTGAAGAATAAAGAAAACTATTTTACATCTTTTGAACCTCTAGAAAGGTTTCCAAAAGAAAGGTCAACAATTCTTAAGTATTTCTTAAGTGTGGAATAATACTTTAACAGAAAGTTAAAAATGATAAGAATAATTTGTTAACCTCAGTAGAGTCAAACCTACAACCATTGCTTTTACAGTCGAATCCAGTCAGTGTATCCCTGAATTCAAGTGTAAGTTGAACGTACTTTTCAAAAATAATCCTTTCACCGTTTTCATTGTATAAGTATTTATATTTCACTATTTTCCCACGTAACACTTAACTGTAAAACGTTACTTCTTAACGTTAAAACGTTATTCTCAACTAGCTGAATTGAATTTTACCCTCTTATGAAAACTATAAAATTATAGATAAAATTCAAGATATTAAGTTAGAGCTACAATGTGTTGTTTTCTTAATGTCGCATTAAAAAATCTACAATGGCACATAGTAGTGTGGGCAGACCTAGAAACTAGTGTTAAGACACTCTGTTTCCAATTATCTGCCATATTTTCGAAACTTGGCATGTAGAGTGGCGGAACTCGACGCTGCGCTTTGTCTTGTTACTAAAGAGAGGAAATGAAAACAAATTATTCGACATAGTGGGAGTTGAACCCACAACGTCACGTTTTCATTCTGACGCTGTGCCGCTGCGCCATGACTGCGTCTAGATAATACTGACTTTTTATCAGCTAATGAACAAATTGAAGCTTCGGGGTATTATTTAAGAATTTTAGAAAATAAATAGAATTAAATACTTTTATTGAAAACAAACACAATAAGAAATATACTAAACATTAATAAAATTTGAAATTTTGCGTTAATGAAGAACATGCATAGCATATCGTATCCACAGTAAAGGGTCCATCTGAAAATAAAAAAATATATAATATATATAAAAATATTATAATATGGCAAAATATTCCGACGCTGTAGTCCGAAAAATTCTAGTTAACATAATTAGTTGAGGTCGTCGTAACGCAGAGGCACAAGCTTGCGACTGTAAACCCGACGATTGTGAGTTCGATTTCATTGCTGCTTTGGTAACGAGACAAAGCGCAGTGTTGAGCTTTGCCACTCCATGAATGCTTCGAGAATTCGGCTAGAAAAGGAGAACGTACGTGTGTTATTTGAACAGAGTGTCTTAACACTAGGTTCCCAAATCCCTTTGCCTGCCCTGCAATGTGCAGGACAGGCAGAGCGATACAGCTCCAATTGCCCTCGAGAAGAATAAATATAAATAAGTAAAGTTATTACTATACCTATTTTCAGCCATTCTGTAGGTGCTATGCCGGAATCCTTTCGAGCCGCCGCAATGGCGTGTCGTAAAGCGAATGATATTACTATTCCCATACAGGTGGCTGGTTCGCCAGTAGCTAAAAATATAATTAATTATTAGATTAAAATTAAATCAGTTTCACGCTGTATCCCACACACAGCAGAGTAGGCAGAGGGAACCTAGTGTTAAGACACTCTGTTCCCCACTCCCCGCCGAATTCTGGAGACATTGCATACTGAGTAGCGGAACTCAACGCCAAGCTTTACCTCAACAACAGAGTGAAGAAATGGAAATTTAATAGGAATATACATTTAAATAAATATTTCGTTTCCTCGAGTGGGGTCGAACCCACAACCAGTCGCGTTTACAATCACATTTTGTGCCCCTGCGCCACGACTGGCCTCTACATAATTATTATTTACTCAATTATAATGTATAATTATAATGTTGAAGCCAGTCGTGGCGCAGCGGCACGAGGTGTGACTGTAAAATCGACTGATTGTGGGTTCGATCGCCACTCGAGGAGATGAAATATTTACTTAAATTTATATTTGCATTTCTTCGCTCTGGTGTCGAGGTTAAGCGCGGCGTTGAGTTCTGCCACTCAACACGCAATGCCTCCAGAATTCGGCAGAAAGTGGGGAACGGAGTGTCTTAACACTAGGTTCCCTCTGCCTACCCTGCTGTGTGCGGGATACAGCGTGAAGCTGATTTATTTATTTTTTAATTATAATGTTTAGGGATGGATTCGCTACGTTCAAATTTATATTACTTTTCTAAAATATTTTTTTTATTTTTAGTGTGGAACAATACTTTAAAAATGTTTAAAATTGGCAGTATATATTGGTAATAACCTAGGCGTAATATGGAACTGGGCTTAAGGGTTTGTTCTTTTTGTATTCAAGTAGTAGAAGTAAAATTTTTCTATAAAAATGTAAATATCGTCTCGAGAATCCGCAATCAGAATATCGCATTCGCTAAAACTACGCCTCGACTGGACAACATAAATATATTATTTGGTGCATGCATTTTAGTATATTAGGTAAGGAATAGAAAAAACAAATAATATATATTTTTTATCAGCTTAACGCTGTATCCCGCACACAGCAGGGTAGCGTAGACATTCCATTCCCCACTTTCCGCCGAATTTTTCGAGGCATCGCGTGTTAAGTGGCGGAGCTCAACGCCGGACTTTTGCCTTGGTGCCAGAGCGAAAAAATGAAAATATTAAGATATAATAATTAATTTCCTGGCCCATAATAATTACTTATTAAGAAATAGGTTTAGTTAGTCAGAGCGCTTCAAGTTCCGCTACGTTCAATTTTTTATACATTTTCTTAAGAAATATTTTTCTTTCCTAATTGTAGAATAACATTTAAATTTGTATTTAAAAAAAACAGATTCTTGTTCTCTTGTCAAACGATAATTTTAAATACGACGTAGCTCGATGAGAACGTATAGCTTAGTTGGTTAAAGCACTCTCCGAAGAGCCGCGGGTTCAAATCCCGCTACGTTGTATACGTTTCCTCAATGAGTATTTTTCTTTCCTAAGTTTAGAATAGCACTTTAAAAATATAAAAAATAATAATAATTACCTTTTGATCCAAGTATAATAGGAGAAGTATACGAACGTTTACGCAAATATATTCTGAAATCTTGTGGAATATCCAACGCTTGCATGACCCAGTAGTCCCAAGTACGATTTGTAAGTAATTCTCCAGACTTAGGATCATTCACTAGCTGTTCAGTGGTGAAATAACTTGCTCCCATTATAAATGCACCTTCAATCTATTTAAAAATATATATATTGTGGTTTACTTATTATTATTTTTTAAAATCCCATTGCCAGAAGTGGTAAAAAATAAAAAATCGTAGTTGCCAATATAATAAGCCGGCAATTGAAATAATTTAATGATTTAAAAAAAAACCTTAATACATCTTTTATTAAGTATTAAAATTACCATGTATGTATATTTTTTCTTAATTAATCTTAAAAATGTCTATCATATCATATCTCTAATATTTTCTATATAAATGTAGATTATAAATATTTACTTACTTGACCTAAATCCAGCTTAGGATTAATACTCTGCCCGCAATCCTCTATCAAATCAACTCTAATTATTTGCCACTCTCCGGTCAAAACGTCGATTTCCACCTCTAATAATGTTATGCCAAATACAATATAATTAACGCTATCATTCGCGTTAACAATAGTTTGTACTTGTAGATTAGTTTCCATTTCATACGCTTTCTTAATCAATTGCTCCCAAGTCGGATTATTCATTTTTTGTTTTATTGGTTCTAATCT
Organism: Heliconius hermathena; assembly: GCA_013403705.1. Classification (NCBI taxonomy): domain Eukaryota; kingdom Metazoa; phylum Arthropoda; class Insecta; order Lepidoptera; family Nymphalidae; genus Heliconius; species Heliconius hermathena. Next base: position 396,787 of record JAAIXJ010000122.1, on the reverse strand, counting down.
TTTTAATAGTTTTTCACAACATTTTTTAACTCCAGCAGCAACATTTTGACTCGTTAAACTGCCACCTGCTGGGTAGCCGTTAGCCGTCTTCGTTGTATCACTTGGGGCGACTCGAACTTTTTCGACAGGTATATTTAGCAAATATGCGCATGTTTGAATAGCTCTTGTATTGATTCCCTGTCCCACTTCAACTCCGCCATGAGATATAGTAATAGATCCATCGTCGTTATACACTGTTAAAACAACGTTAAAATATTGATTACCTGCAGGCGGCCACGATAAGAAAGAAAAACGTAGCCCTCGTTTTTTCCACATATTCTGATTATTAAATGCTTCAACAGCGTCCTTTCTTTCCTCATAATTTGAATTTGTTTTAAGTGTTTCCAAAAGTTCATTCATATCACCATAGTTCTCTTTATCTAAATTTGCGAGGCGAACTTGAAGCGGATCTAGATTTAATTCACATGCTATACGCTCCATTACTATTTCAGTCATAGCAATGTTTTCTAAAGTACCTAAAATAATTTCGATAAAGAAGTTTTATATATATATAGTTATTTTTCGTTATAACAAACTTAAGGTGCTCATATTGTTACTTTGAATACATTGTACAGCATGACAAGGAAAAATTCAAAATTACTAACCTGGAGCCCGACACCAAGAGTTGGAAGGTGTATCGGTGACGACATTATAAATTTTGTAATTAAACAAATCTTTCTTGTAACAATTGTTAAATAATACGACGCCAAGCATTATTAAAGGTTCATTCACAATACAGCCATTATCTGCATATATGTTGTGATTTATATACTGAATCACACCTTGGCTGTTAACGCCGACCTGTTCAAAGTAAAAAAAAACGTAAGAGTTGAGTGTGACACATGACACATCTGGCAAGTACCAAGGGTAACATCGATATGATCTCTTTTTTTATTTGATCCTTCGATTCCAGTAGCTCTAAGATCATTGCATTCCACCAAATAAACTTTTTAGTTTTATAATATTAAGAACCGTACTTATAACTGTCATGTAAAGTGTGATTCATCTTAAATCATAATTATTTAATATTCTCCTTGATTCTTCAGAGTAATTCAGTCTATTGTTGTAATAAAAATCTATAAAACAATAAAATATATCCTTATAAACATATGTTTTTCTTAATAAAATAGGCAACTACCTCAAAATCCACTGAACAAGGCATCCTCTTTCCGACAGCCCGCATATTATTTGTTAGAGTCTGTACAAAACGACAAGGTTTATTCAATTTGTATGACACTAAACCACAGGCGGATGCTACCTGTGATATTCTGCTTATTTTAAGTCCAAATGCACCTCCAAGCCGTCGAACAACGACTGTCAATCTAGAAAATTTGTAAGGACAATTAGTTATAACCTTTTGAAGTTTAGTTTCAAGTTTTTAGTTTTACGCTTTATCCCGCGAATAAGAGAGTAGGCAAATGGAAACTAGTAATAAGACGCTTTGTTCCCTATTTACACCCAATTGTCAAGGCGGTACATGTTAAGTGGTGTGGCCTTCATCTTGTAACAGCAATACAGAAAAATTTAAGTTGTATAAAAAGTAATTTTTATATTTAGCTGATAGACTAGTTTGACTTAATTTAACAAAATTGATACATAATGTTGAAAAAAAGAAATTATTTATTAAAAATATTGTACTTCTTGTTAACCTACAACTCTGAAATTGTTACAGAACTCCCGGTGGGTGAAATCGATTCGCACTTGATCGTCATTCAAAGTTTTAAGCCAAAAGCAATAATAAATAATTTTAATTACCTATTCTGTGAAATCTTCAACACTCTCGATAAAGACTGCTGTACGGCATCTGTCCACTGAGCAGCTGCATGAACTTTTATCCCTTCTTCAGATGGTTGTGTGACAGTTACTAAAGTTTCAATACAAAAATGATACTGTCCAAATATTGTATAATCTTCTTTTACTACCTTAACAATATCATTTCCTTTGCTTATTGCATCTTGAGAAAAGACTAGAGTGGCTTTGTTAGGGTCTTTTTTGGTTATTCTTACATCTGTTATGGGTTTCTTTACATTCTTATAAGTAACTTCGACTAAAGTAGCTGCTTTATTAGCTATATACTGATCATTAGCTACTATAATACCAATAGGCTGATTATAATATTTGATTTCACTAGCGGCTATAATTTCTTCGTTAACTGTCACAAAATGATTGACTGGCGGCGGTGTAAAGGTATTTTCTCCAGGTATATCTTTTGCTGAATAAAAAGCAACCACTCCTGGTACTTTCTACAAGTATATTATAGATTGATTGATTTAGAACAAACACGATATTAATAACATAACTATTATTATCAATTAAAGTGATACAAAGAGACTGCTACCATTTTATATTAAAATTCAAATTTAATTTTAAAAAATCAACAAAAATGTTTGAGTATATCTCACCAAAGCTTTACTAGGATCTATTTTGTCTATAGTTCCAAGTGGGACAGTACTAAGTACAAAAGCAGCGTATACTTCGTTTGGAAGCTTAGGTAAGTCTTCTGTGTATTTAGCTTCGCCCGCACATTGTATCTATCACATTAGAATCAAAATATATAAATTTTAATTATTAATTATTAATTTTGTTTCAAGTAATTTTTAAATTAATAGTCTAGCTGTTAGTACACACTAATAAAAAAAATTACTGTCTATAAAGGGATTACAGTCTTAAGTAGTAGCTTTAGTTTTGACAATTTCACAGAATTAGTTTGTGGGAATCTACAACCAATATGGTAGATTCCCATCCCATTTCGCATGTACGACAATATCTCAGCTAAGTTACATAAGATCAATGATTATTACGATTATTTCTATTGTAACCCGAGGGAATGAATTATTTTCATTTGCTCATTCAGATAACAAGACAAACTCACAACATCTCAAAAATTGAGTGGAGAATGAGGACTCTCAGTTCCCCACTTTTCACTCAATTTTCTTGACAAGCAGACGAAGTAACTTAATGCGGAATACAGTGTGAACCTGAAAACTAAAACAAAATAAAAAAAAAAACTAATAGGTATTTAAGAAACGTACCAGAGCATCTACTTTCTGTATGGGTTGATTTAACGGCCACTTAGAAGGATCTGTATCAAACACCTGTTGAGCTTTCGACACCGGCCGTGTATCCCGTAAGTTGATTGCTCCAGATTTGAATCGTTCACCCAATATGTTTGACGGGCATAGAGATAGTAATCCCTACGATAAATATATGTTAAAAACATGAGGAAAATATTTTCTCAGCAGATAGGTAGACGAGTTTAGTATCCATAAAATATTGTTGACAATGAAACTGTATTTTTGTTAACTTCGTTCAGTTCTCAAGTTACATTAAAGTGACGTAATACACCGTAGGTATAAGTCACAAATATTAATGTGTGTACAGTGGCATTTTATTTATCATAATATCTTTTATTTTTATTTACATTAAATTTATTGTAGATTGCATATAATTATTGTATTGCTACCTCTGAACCTCTGAAAGATCTTAGGTTATTTACGAACGTAAAACTACGATTAAGGATCCTAACTATTAGACATATCACGAGCCATACTAAAACATTAAAATTATTATTTATATATTCTCAGGTTTAAAGGTAAAAGCTTAGGTTTCTGAGAAGCTCGTATTGTAACACCTCGTTTCCCATTTAAGACACTTCCTGCTGAATTCTTGAGACATTGCGTATTGAGTGGCGAGACTTAATGCCTTGCTTTGCTTTGTACTAGAGGGAGGAAATCAAAAATTAAATATTTCATTGCGTTTACAGTCACACGCTTGTGCGCCTGGGCCACGGTGGCCCCAACAAAGATTGAGTCGGCAAATGTGATGTTTCTTATATTTTATTACAGCCACATATTCGGATTTCGAAGTCGGTCTTATTATGTTAAAGTCAAATATAAAACTATAAAAAAAATCTTAAACATGTTAATATTGACTAAGCCAATACATATGTTCAAACATTTTGGTTAGAAAGAGCTCAAGAAATGAAATTGGGTTAGCGACGCCTAGTGTAAATAATTATTAAATAAATATTATATTGTTATACACGAATGTGTGACAATGGGCGTCCAAGGCTAAATTAAATTAATACATATAGAGAAATTTTTTTTACATATGTTCAATTATTCGATGAATAGTAATAAAATTTTGATTTACTTTAATATAAAATCGAGAAAAAAAATGGAATAATTTTTATCCAGCTCTCTCTTATATTAAAATTCAAATTTAATTTAAAAAAATCAATAAAATGTTTGGAAAAAAAATGTTTGAGTATATAGTAATCTCACCAAAGCTTTACTAGGATCTATTTTGTCTATAGTTCCAAGTGGGAAAATATACAAAAGGATTCAAATATCAAGATCGTCCATTCTGTTTTATGCAATCGGGGTTTTGTTTTTTTATAATATTTTTGTCATTTATTAACTTTGAATATCACTTATTTAGTTAACTTAACAGTAAATTATCACTGCTGCTACCATCGCGTTAACAGAGCACATTGTCGAAATACACAAATATACCAAACAGGCTTACTACAGGTATGCATGTATTATAACAATAATCATTGAAATTATAACAATAAATATTCATGGAGTAATTGAATTCATCAATATATTTTTTTTTATTTTGACAATATGCCAAATAGTTTGTGCTATGATAATACGTTTTGATTACTCTCAAGTCTTTAGTAACACTTGCAAAGTTAAAATGAATCGATTGATGTAAGAATCGTCAAAATTGGCCAAGGCGGTCTCTACAATACTACATAGGAAAACACATACATAGATAGACTGATAAAATCATTGCCCTCCTCTTCCTCTGCAAGTATACAACAGATATTTTTTAAAAATTTCTATTTAAATTAGTGTACTGATTTAGTAAGATAAAAAAAATATTATCATTATAATAGAGATATTTTATGGTGGAGTGGGACAACATGCACTAGCGGTGCCTATGAATAAACTCATTTATTATTTATTTAATTATTTAATGTGAGGTCAGTCGTGGCGCAGCGGCACAAACTGTGCCGCTGCGCCACGACTGACCTCACATGTCTGTGACTGTAAAACCGACTGGTTGTGGGTTCGATCCCCACTCGAGGAGATGAAATATTTACTTAAATTTATATTTCCATTTCTTCGCTCTGGTGTCTGGTGTCTGGTGGTTGAGTTCTGCCACTCAACACGCAATGCCTCTAAAATTCGGCAGAAAGTGGGGAACAGAGTGTTAACACTATATTCCCTCTGCCTACCCTGCTGTGTGCGGGATACAGCGTGAAGCTGATTTATTTATTTTTGATTTATTTTTTATTTAATGTGCAGTTTTATGTGGAAAGGCGTATTGATGCCGGTAACAAGGTTAACAGAGCCTTAGCTGCATTGATGAGACGGCGAAACGTCAGCACAGCTGCGCGTTTGGCCGTACACAATGCAATTTTGGTACCGACATTGTTATACGGCAGCGAAACGTTACCCACGTTTCGCTGCCGTATAACAAAGTCGGTTACAGAAGAAGAATGAAAGAAAGACGAATGCTGTGGAGATGCGATCTCTTCGTATGATATGCGGAGTCAGTTTAGCTGATCGAATCCGCAATGAAGAGGTACACAGAATGGCAGGTACTAGCGAGGATGTCACGGTGAGAATGAAGAAGAACGTGCTCAGCTGGTTTGGGCACGTCGAACGAATGAGTGATGAAAGAATGGCAAAAAAGAT
>JAAIXJ010000122.1:321211-389986 GCA_013403705.1 Heliconius hermathena | reverse complement strand
TCCACTAACAATTCAATTTTGTTTACTTTATTGTATAAAATATTGTATAATAGTGCTTCAAAAATATATATTTTTATCAACAGTCATATAACCAAGACGTTTCGAATGTCATTCTTTAGCCAGGAATCTTACCAGCGCGATTGCTATATAACATTCGCAGGCAAACTAATGCCTTGAGTTCATTCAAATGACGATAACTTTTTTTTAATGAACCGATTTTGATGAACCAAACTTTAGTAGTTAAGTTGAGTTAAAACAAAGCAATTGGTGAAACTTTTAAATAAATCTGTTCAGTACTTTCAGAGAAAAATTTGACCATACATATCGACAGACAGACAGACAGACGGACAGACAGACGGACAGACAGACAGGCAGACAGATAGACAGGAAATTCAAAAAAATATTTTTGCTTTCTATTATTCTTTTAAGTGTCCCTCTATCCATTTCAGTCAAAATTACTAAATGTTCAGACAAAATATTTTTACTGTCTTATTATATATATTAGATATTTAATTAGATTTATCTCGCAAAGCACGAAAACAGTATATAGTGTCGAATTAGTTTGTTCTCGAGTTTTTGACCGAGTTTAAGACATTAAATGATGAGCCGAGATTCAACTCCACACTTGTCTAAGTAGAAATTAATTCCCCTGAGCAGAGATTGAACCCAATGCTTAACTATACTTACTAATATTCAACTCTGCACCAACAGTCTCCAAAAGTATAAATATGTCAGAATTAAAATCTGATTGTGCATTTTTTAACATTAAATTACCAGCCAGTGTTGCTCTCTGAAATATAAATTTTGAAAATAACATAATTAGAAATTATTTCACCCCATGAGGTAACATTTCCGATAATTAAAATAATAATAAAACAAACATACTCACATTTCTTACAGGTATATGCGCAATTAGTTCTAGGTTATCCCTTAAAATATTGAGATAATTAAAATATTCCTCGTTGGATTGACTTTCAAATATATTTAGAACTTCTGTCAAAGTGTTACCGGCTCCGATTACCAAATTCTGATCTAAATAATAACCTTGTAAATCTTTAATACCGGTAATATCTATTAATACTTGGGGATATTCCAATATGGGATATACTCCTGCAAAGATCGAACCATTATATAAAATTTTTTCCTGGCATTATTATTTAAACTAAGTCGCTATTGATATTATTTTTTTTCATTTTTTGCATCAATTCATATTTTTTTTCAGCTTAGCATAGCAAGGTAGGCAGAGAATTTTCCGCTATCAGCCTTATTTGCAGATATTGCATTTTGTTTCTAATCTTATTCATTTGTGTTTAAAACAACACAATAAAGATACAACATACCTTTGCCAGTATCACCCGCAACCAACATATAAGATTTTTTACCCTTCTCATTCCAAATAGCAAAAACATCAGCTAAATTGTGTACTTTATACCAATCTCGACAATCACTCAATTGTATATACAAAGGCTCTGCAAATATTTCATTTTTAGTAACGAAGCACCAATCTGAATCCCCACATTTTTCTTTTAAACAGCTTTCGTTAGTTTTATTACAAATTCTTAAGTCTTCAATATCTTGTATGTCGCTGACAGGAAAGTCAGATCCAAAAGTTTTGAAGGCATCTAAAATTGGTCTATACCCAGTACATCTACAGATGTTACTACCAAATGATTGTTCTATCTCGAGCATGGTTGGTTTTTTATTTTGGAGTATGCTGAAATATTCCAATTGTTATTTAGCTTAACTCTGTATCTCGTAAATACCAGTGTAAACAGAAGGAATCTAGTGCGAAGTCAGTCTGTTCCACTTTATCTGCCCAATTTCCGAAACTTTGCGTGTTGTGTGGTGGAACTCAACGTCAGGTTTTTGCTTATTCAGAACGATGAAACGAAAATATTTAATTCTTTCAAGGGAAAATCGAACTCACATTTACCGCTGTACCGTGACGGCTTCAAAATCATTTTTTTTTTGATCTCCTTAAATGCCCAGGTCGCTATAATTTTAAAATTATATGAAAATTCTATTTTACCCTTTTTGCCTACCTCTATCTATAATGAATGAAGTTGATAAGTAAGTGGTGGTAAGTGGAGGTAGTTAATTTGCCATAGTAATGAGACTCAGGGTGGCATTGAGCTCCTATGTACTCAACCCGCAATGTTTTAAAACCTGGGTAGTGCGTGGGAAAAATAGTTAACAAGTTTTAACATTAGGTTTTCAAAATCAAATCAAATCACTTCACGCCGTATCTCGCACACAGCAGAGGAAACTTAGTGTTAAGACACTCTGTTCCCCACGTTCCGCCGAATTTTGGAGGCATAGCGTGTTGAGTGGCGAAAATCAACGACGCGCTTTGCCTGGGCACTAGAACGAAGAAATGAAAATATAAATATAATTATTATTTTCTCGGGTGAAGATCGAACCCACAATAAACCGCGTTACAATCCCGCGTTCTGCCCCTGCGTCACGACAAGCCTGAATACAACACTAGGCTGTCATCTCGGCTAAATGCGTTATACAATGTAAAAACTCTAAGTTTGCATAATAGTATTAGGGTCGAGGATAATAAGTCAAGAATGGAGTAACCTACCATAATTTTTTAATGACAATAAAATTAAGAAGAACAAAAAGAAATTTACCTATAAAAGGCCATGATCCATCCTGGGGAACAATATCCACACTGTGATCCATGATTTTCAGCTAAAGCCTTCTGGATAGAATGGTATCCTTTTAAGCGATTGCCTATTCCCTCAATTGTTGTTATTTCCCAATCGTTACACGATGTTATTGGTACTAGACACTAAAGTAAAATAAAAAATATGGTAAATTCTATTAATTTTCTAAATACCATATTAAAGTAAATGAAATTGTCTTTGCTCTACCCTCTTAAAAAAGCGCAGGGTTAGGTTCCGCCGCCTATGACGGAATATTTCTAAAATAAATATAGATTAGATTAATTTAGAATCAAACAGTGAATACTTTCCGTATTTTTAATAATAATTCGAAGATAGAGATCGCCTGCAGGCTTCCTCACCAACCAACTATCTAACACAAAAATATTTTTCCTATTATAACCAGCAGTTTCTGAGATTAGCGCGTTACATTTTCAGCCAAATAAAATTAATCTAAAAGTATAAATATATGTCAATTGTTATTTATATTTTATACTTACCGATTAAAGGCGTCGAGGCACAGCAGCACAGCGTATGACTATAATCTCGACGATTGTGGGTTCGATTCCCAATGAATGAATTGTTGTCATTTCCTCGTTCTGGTATCAAAACAAATCGCAACGTCTTGACAATTGACTTAAGGAAATAATGTCTTAACACTACGTTTCCTCTTTGTAACCTTCAATATGCGGGATATACCGTGAAGCTAAAAAAAAGACTTACCGCATTAACACTTTTAGGGGTACCACAAGGAGATGTCACAGCACTCACAATACAAGCTCCACATCCGCCCTCTAGACACATATATTTAGTACCACGTAGTTCAATAGTATGACGTATGTAATCCAACAGTGTTGTATTGGAAGACACTTCCGAACCGACTTAAATGATAAAAAAAGTTAATGAAAATTTTATGATCAATGATCAATATTCAAGGATGATGGAATAAGTATTTCATTCTATTCTTTATATATATGCATATAAATTTCTTTTCCTTCCCCAAGCATCTTCGGTAGATGTATTTTAAGAAATATTGTAAAATATTGTACGTGAAAGAAAGGAAAAACGCAACGGTTGTGGGTTCGATTTTCATTGGCGACAATGAATACTTTTCATCACCCGACTAACTCGACGTCCCGTTTCGGCACTCAATACGTAATATACAGTATCTGAATAGAAAATGGGGAACGTACTGTCTTCACACTACTTTGTTTTTTTCCTTCCCTGTCGTTCGGGAAAAAGTTTTTTTTGCTTCACGCTGTATCCCGCACATAGTAGAATAGGCAGGGGAAACGTGGAAACTTGGCGTTAAGGTCTCACTAAGACACTTTCGTACTAAGCCCACTCTAAATCGAATTCTGGAAACATTGCGTGTTAGGGAACTCAACGCGTCGTTATCAGAGTGAGAAGATTAATATATTAAATATTTCAATTCCTTCAGTAGGATCGAACCTACAGGCCTGTATAGTCTTTACACTTACGAGCTTATGTCCCTGCACCATAACTGGCCTCATTTTATTTTAAAAAAACGAACGTAAAATAATTATTATTAAAATGCAAATAAAATAAATTATAAAAATAAAATAACGTTATCCGATGAATATTTATTAAAATTAAATTTTAGGAAATATTCATAATAAGACGATGATAGAATTTTATAACATATTATTACTACTAATAAGTATTTTTTTTCAAAACAACTAAGTAATTATTAAAAAAAATATAAAATATACCGGAATATTCATTTCCGTTGATCTTAAACTTTACTCTATCCATGTTGACAGCGCGACCTCTGTTAAGTAACTGAAGACACCCAACTGTTCGTAGTTTACGCTAAATGTTTTACAGTGTTATCAAAAAGTTATAGATATTTTTAATTTAAAAGTGATGTTTCAATGTCAGTTTAAATGATTAAAAACGGAATGCATTTTTTTTAAATAAATTAAACTAAGGATTCGTGGCACAGGGACATAAAGTATGACTGTTGTTGTGGGTTCGATCCCCACTCGAGGAAATTAAATATTTGTTTAAATTTAAATTTTAATTTCTTCGCTCTGGTGGCGAAGCAAAAGCGCGGCGTCGAGTTTCGCCACTCAAAACGCAATGCCTCTAGAATTCAGCGGAAAGTGGTAAACGGAGTGTCTTAACACTAGGTTTCCTCCGCCTAGCCTGCTGTGTGCGTTTATTTTTTTTTAAGGAAAGTATCATGAAATTAATTGTAGCTACTATAATCTATATGTTATAATAACTGACCAATTTCTTTTTTTTAAATCTTTCATGTACAGAATCGACGTTTCCATCGTTTTATTATATTTAGCGAAGAGATTGCTTCTTAGACTCTCTGAAAAGTTTTAATATTTTTTATATTCGTACTGTTAATATTTTCTAAAAAAAAATTAAAAACTTAAAAATATAAATTGCTTAAAATACCAATAACTACTGGATGGTAGTGAATTAATTTTATTATGGTAATAGTTCAACGTCTAATGCAACTTATAGGATAGTTTTCATTATCGAGATTCTTCAATTTCAACCGGATATTATAATCAAAACTTAACTCCTTTTACGTAAGATCGGAGCCGCCATCAGTACAGAGTAGGCAGTAGAAGTTACTCTAAAGAATCTCTTATGTATTATAATGAAAGAGTAAAATGAATGTGTAATTTCTCTATAGGATATATTATTCTACATTATTTCATAAAAAACAGTTTAAACATTTGTATATAAAGGTATCCGCCTGTAGTATTACTGTTTTCAATTCAACATTGCGATGTCTGGTATATAATTTAATTGTGAACATTTTGAATATTTTTTCGCCGATATGATAATTAGTTGGTGAAAAACAGACTATTTTTAAATATGAAAAAAAAATTAACTATAAAAATGTTGTTAGTTTTTGAAAGGTATAAAAATTTAAAAAAATCCTAAAATACACTTTCTTCGCATGTGTTGTAATAACTACTGGTATCTTTTAATCAAAAAATTACTATAAATATTAAGTATGCTCAATTATTATAAATGCAAGCTAAAGTTTTAATAATTTTCAGATTAGAAATCTTAACTGCAATCATAATACATTATAGGTATACAGGGTGGAAGTGTCAGCGCTCCTTTTACGGGAACGGCATATAGGTAAAATATTTGAAGCCCATACCTAAAGAAATTAATCAGGACATCTCAACAGTTTAAGCGTAGAATTTTTTTTTCATTTCACGATGTTTATCCATACCTGTTTTTCGTGTAACGCAGTTACACATAGATACCAATAACGTAAACACATACAACTAGGAAAATACTACTAAAGGTTAAGCAACTTTGAACTTTGCCGCCAATATCTACGACTCGATTTCGAAATGACCGTATGCGGCGGTTTCCCTTTGATAGGTTTATGTGTGTGTGCGTCGTTCTTGACAGATGGCGTTTTATATTACAACAATAATTATATCATTTATTTTGTTTGAAAAAAATACTATTTCATTTTGGGGGAAAAAAGTTGTATTAGCCTTTTATAGAGTATTTTAAACTGTGATTTCATTTAAAGTGGTACTAACACTTCCACCCTGTATTAAAACACGAACGTAATTTAGTGTACTAAGTAAATAATTTTGTATATATATTTGTTTAAGCGGGCGAAGCCGCATGCTGGTCGCTAGTTCTATAAATAAAATTTTAAAAATTCAAAATTTAGAAATTAAAATAAAAAAATAATAACAAGAAATGTAACTACCTAGCCTGCCAGCCATTCTGAAAAAATTGATAATTCACAATTAATAACTATACCTAAAGAAAGAAATAAAATAAAATCAATACAAAGATAAACAAAAAATAAAACAAAAATATTATGAAATTTTATTTTTAAACATAATGATCAAAAATTCTGAATACAACTTATATTCATTATAATATCTGTAAATTGACAGCCGTCACTTGTTTCTTGTTTATAATGGAATCATAAACTATTCATACTTCATATAAAAAAAAATATAAAAATTTACAATTTACAAAATATATGTTAAAATAAAACGAATTTTGTTTAATAAAACTAAATACAATTACCTACCTGCAACAATTCCTAGAGTGATAATAACAAACTATCTCTATATATAATAAAACAGTAAATATATTTTGTTTGTACATTTAGTATAATAATTTAAACTGAAATGGATAGAGGGACACTTAAAAATAATAGTAGAAAGAAAAATATTTTCTTTGAATTTCTTGTCTGTCTGAATCGATTTACTTAAAACTTACCACTTGTTTTGTTTTAACTCAGAATAGCAATTAAAGTTTGTTTGTTTCATCAAAATCGGTTACTTAAAAAAAGTTATTATCATTTGAATGAACTCAAAGCATTAGTTTATCTATCTATACTTATAATAAATGTATAATTGTCTATACTAATATTATAAAGAGGTAAGATTTGTATTTTTGTATGTATGTATGTATGTATGTTTGTATAGTTTTCACACAAAAACTATCGGCCCGATTTCAAAAATTCTTTCACTATTAGAAAGCTGCATCTTCACTGTCCCACATAGGCCATATTACATTTTCAAAAAAATAGGGATCCCTAAGAAAAATGCATTAATGTAAGCCAAGGTGTGAAGAAATTGATCTAAAAAAATTTATCATCGCGTGCTCTGCGAAAACTATTGATGATAGAATAAAATAATGTTCTACAGTATTATAGAACGCATCAATATCTATAAAAAAGTCTGCGATACCATATGTCCAACTACTATAGTTATGACAATATAACTACTTTTGTATATTTTATAAGTTGATGAAAGTGCCGGCAATAATCAAACCATTTTATTCATACCTCTGCATTAATTCTTATTCTATTAAATGATATTTTATTAAAGATAATTTCAATATGTGTAAAGTACTTTTTAAATTAACAAAATCGGACATTTCATTCAAAAGATATAACGAATTTAAAAATATCACTCTAAAGAAAATCATGTAATAATAAAAAATACAGTGTGTGCTGTGTGGCCTCGCGCACCGTGTCGAGTAAGTAACTCTGCGGGGGTGGGGGGAGGTGCATCGATATCACTAACATTATGAAGACAACCGATTAGATGTTTTGTTTCCTTATTTGAATTGAATAGGCCCGAAACTACGGGACCGATTTGGAAAATTCTTTTACAATTAGGCGATTAACGTATAAAAAAATACCAAAAAAAATCTTATATCGCGTACACTGTGGAAATTGATTAACATTAGAGCAAAGTAATTTACTATAATTTTATAGAAGACATNCGTGCGAGACGGGCGGACACTGCTACATACACCAGTACCAGGACATAAAGCAGCATCACACACCTATCCATCATACACCAAGTGTTAACGTTGACGCACCGCAAGGCACCGCGAAACTATCTAAATATAATATATATAAAATTAAATGCCACGGCAATTCACTTAGCCAAGCACATTAGTACCAACGAAGCCAAGCAGCAGTCGGTTGTGTCTATAATATTAGTTAATACTAAAACAAGGGTCAATGAACTCTAACAGTCGTATAAATCGTAAATAATTAATATTTGGTTAATGTCTAATGTCTATTATATTTAATTAAAGTAATATATATAAAATATTGAAAGATTACTTTTATTGTAGGACATTAAACAGACTCATATTTATATAATATTTATAAATTGTAAATATATATTTTGATATAATAGTTTTATATCATATTATAAATTATACTATTATATTTATATTTCCTTTTATAGTAACATGTTAAATATTTATTAATATATATAGAAATTACATTTATAAGTTATTATAATTCACCAAACCTATTTAACTTTCATTTCACAATTCCCATACACGCATCTAACGAAGATGGCGGCAGGCATTCTGCGTACATTAATATAATTATAATTTTACATACCTCATAAAACATATTCATGTATTTATTTCCATTTACTAAATAAATAATATTTATCTCTGGATATTGACGGCATTATATGCATTAATATCACTCTTCTTTGTTTTAATAATAATCTATTAAAAACTTACCGACGAAGTATTCCAAACCAAACAATTGTAAATACGTAATAAGCACTTATAACTTATCTTACCAGCCTCAAATACTTATATCACAATTAAATGTACTAACTCACATGCTTCTTACATATAAAATGTAACTAAATATCTTTTAATTATAAATAAAAACTTCTCTAATCATTTTTGAATAACTATCGTTCTCCAGACGCGTCCGCCATCTCCGTTCTTTTTCTTTCCCTTTCTTTTTCTTGACTTGACGTTGACAGTAGCTTATTCAGCCAACATGATATTTTACAATAATTAAAATATTAATTGTGTTATTATTTATTTTACATTATAATACACAACGATTAAATATAATTATTAAATTATTTTTATAATCTGCATGTTTTACCTACGGTATATTACGTCACTTTAATATTACTAGTGAACGGAACGCGTAATTAAAGAACTGAACTAAACTATTATTTATAAGATTGTATTTATCTTAACCTATAAATTAAATAATATTATAAATTATATAATATTTATAATATTTTTTTATAAATTATTATTTTTTTGAATTAATTATATTATTTACCTACACAATTTAGTTGTAGTATGGATCGTTACAGTGTTAACACTAGGACTTAATAATAGGTTCTCAGGTTCCCTCTGCCTATCCTGCTATATGCGAGATACTTTGTGAAGACAAAAAAAATCCCCCTTGGGGTAATGGATTAGTTTAATTCCCCATTCTGGCAAGGCGGAGCTCAACAATCAATATGTCAAATCAGTACAGATAGTGCTCGACACTAGTTCCTCTCCGCCTACCCTGCCATGTGAAAAATAAAACTTACCGTAATTAACCGACTCCGTACCAATTTCAGGATTATATATCAACGGGAAGTACAACTTATAAAAGAAGACAAGATTAAGTCTACAAGCGTATGCACTCGTTTTGTAATGAAATGAACTACAAAAATAAGTTTGTAATTTTTTTTTTCTATGAAATACCTAATAAATTTTCACATTTTTTTATTTCCATAGTAATTTGTCACCATTCTTTATAGATTTTGATTGCGTTGAGAAGCTTGATTTTTTTACTGTACTTCATGGATCTTATATCTAAATATTTTATAATATTATTTTCAGCTCAGCAACTCTACGCAGTTTTGAAATAAATGATTTTGACAAACGGATGGACGGGAAACACAGTGATCGCATAAGTGTACCGTTACTACAATTTGAAGTACGGGATCCAAAAATGTAATACTAATTTGCTTTATTTATATAAAACGACGACGAGGTTTTTATTACAGCTGTGTCTGCGTTTTTTTATAAAGCGGAAAGTAAATATGAAACATAAGAACGAGTTACATTGCAACTTGTTAAAATATTACAATTTATAAATATGTATAAAAAAAGATAATACATGAAATAGACTGTATCGATACTCAGTACGTCCCTAATAAAAAAGTACTAAGCATAAAATTGTGTAAAATAAACATACAGAAAATCGTACTATGAGTAAATTGATTTTAGTTGCTTTTTCATTATTTATTTTCAACTTGGCGAACGCAAACAATAACAATCGGTGTGTCTCGCATATAGCAGGATAGACAGAAGGAAAGTAGTGTTAAGACACTCTGCGCATCTTTCAAGTTTGAACTGATTGACGGATATTTTATTTAACCCTTAAGCCATATAACTTATTAAAAAAACTTATAAAAGGTTGTAACAAACGTATAAAAATTTCGACGTAGCTTGATGAGAACGTATGGCTTAGTGGTCAGAGCGCCTGGTCAGTTTCCAGGAGGCGCGGGTTCGAGTCCCGCTACGTTAAAATTTTTATAAGTTTGTTAAATAAGTATTGCTATGGTAAATTAGACAAAAGTAACTGGTATTATGGACAGGGGCCATGTGGCCCCCATATAAATTTTGCTTTTAGCAAGCAAATTTTAACTATGTACTTGATTAAATGGTCATAAATGATAAATTATAAGCTCCATTTATGAAATCAATTACTTTTAATTTTATAAATATTCTTACTTAATAATTACAAGAGATCCCAAGATAGTAAGATCTTTTTAGTATTTTTTTTTTCATTTTAGTAATATCTATGAAACTTATTGTTTGGAAGGTAATAACCAATAACTATATTATTTTACTTAATCTAGAATATGTAAACTTAAATAAAAAATAACGATTTATAGTCTCTTATTAACATTTCCAAAAAATTTATTTGAATTTTCACTTAAGATGATTTTCACTTATGAATACAATAACAAAATTTTGTTCAGTCTTGAAAGTTATCATATAGTGTTTTTGTGCTGCTAAAGTACTTCTGGCCTGAATCCACTGACTAGTGTTTTGTGCTGCTATGTACTTTGCGAATTAATTTTGAACAATTATTGCACTTTGTAGCGTATTTTTCCATTTTTTCCTATCACATAAATGACAGCGTCCTTTTCTTCTAGTATATTTTTCCATTTTCATAATTTTAAAATTTCACTATCACTACATTCGTCTTCTGGTCTGAATCCACTGAGTCTCTGATTCGGAATCAGAATCTTTGTTAATGATTTCTTCTATTTTGTCACAGGCCGCGACATCTTAATGAAATTGTTGTACAAAAAGAATCACACCTCAGTAAAATGGCTATATGTAAAAAACACATTATCTTAAATAAAAACAGTATGTGTGTGTGTACATATATTTCCATACTGTATCTATTTTACATAATGTGTTTTAATGTATTATTTCATGTTATTTTTACACACATGCTCATATATACTAATAACATAAATAAAATATTTTTTTATTTTAAATTGTAAAGAACGCCGAAACCTAATAAAGTAACCTTGTTATAATTGAAGACTACGTGTATAAACAGACGAACGGTGGAGTGAACGAGATCCATAAGAAATGCTCTTTTTCTTGTTGCAGCCGTAAAGCTCGTCGATGGCCTATCTTTCAAAAAAACTTTACATGACAGATTAAATATCTTAGTATTATATCAAAGTAGTCCTAGAGATAGAATAAAAAATATTTTTTTATTAAATATAAATGTGCAAGAGTGCTAAATGATATGAAAAACTATACAGTGAAATATCCCTAGGTGGATTACAGTTCCACCACAAGTAGTTGGATGTATTTAAACAAATAACAAAGAACTGTATCTTATTTGTTCAACAGAAATAAAAAACGAGACTAAAAATGGTTTCCGTGATTGTTTGAAAATTATCAATATCATTTTCAAAAAAAGATGTCATTTTGAACTGTTTAACTTTGTATTCAACCAATTTTATATTGATATCTATTATATTTCATATGCCCTATGCTGATTAAAGTAATAATCACTTTCCCAAACGTCTACTTTTATTTTTTTTGTGATTTATGTAAAACCAATAAACACTTTAATTTAAAAAAAACAACATTATTTAAAATAAATTTACCAAAAAATATACTATAAATTTAAATAAAATAGCTGCATAAGCTAATTCTATAAAAATATTTGAAAAAGGGTCTCGTGGACTTCCGCGCCAGTATAATAGTAAAAATTAAGCCACGTTCGTCGCAGAGGGCTAAAATGGTCTTGAATTTAGAGTACTCTATTTTAAATTTACACTAGCGGGCCACTCGCGGCTTCGCCCGCATATCACTTATAATTCTTTTATTTTTCTGCACTTGCCATAAGATAATCAATATAAATTATATAATCTATATAATTTATACATTCAATAATTTTGAGAAAAACACTACTTTGTTTGCAAACACTACATGGCTGCGTCCTTGCCTATACTTGCGGCCGTAAACAGAGCGTTCAATTATTTTAAATTTACATTTTTTCAAAAAGTAAACGTTCAAATTACATGCTATAAACGCCAAAGCATAGCTTCATATTCCTTGATTATGGAATAACTTTCGTTCATAAGTTTCAATATCTTTATCAAATAAATAACGTTGAAATATCACCTTGCAATTTTCAATTATTTTTATCACAAAGCTTACTGTGACTTATTTATCAGAGATAGATATACGGTATCGCAGACTAATAACTAACAAAATAGAACATTTCTCCCATATAATTTTACTGACATATATTTGACTATTTTTGTAGCGAACGCGGTTAAAGCAATTCCATGGATTATTGTTACTTATTTAAGGGTAACTAATACTTACACTATTATGTTATAGCCTATAACATTCCTGAAGAACGTACAAACTTTCATACAAAACCAAAAATAAGTAAAATAGACTAGTAGGTCCAAAGATCCTAGCGTTTAAATAAACAAACAAACCCTTCCGCTTTATTGTATTATTATAGATTAGAATAGACATGCTTATATACTGTGTACCTCAATATCTTCACGCCTCGTTTTAATACTTTAAATATATCGTTAGTTGTAAGATATTTAGTGACAAAAATAATTTATATACAAGTGTTCTCATGATTGTGAAATGAACAGAAATTGTCGGGTAGCTAATAGTCTAAATTTTTTATAGCTTCATACTTTACCCCGAGCAGGGAAGCCAGAGAGAATCGCTGCGGTCTCTGCATATTTCTTTCACCTCATCCACTGTCATCAAGCTATACACGCCCTCTGGTCTGGTCCTCATGCTTTTTTACGTGACCTTCCTCCATTATCATTGATATTGTATTTTCGAAGGTCAACTTAGTTCTTCCTTTAGATTCCATTCTGCCATTCCTTCATAATTTATTCGTCGACGTGCCCAAACCACCTGAGCACGTTCTTCTTCATTCTCACCGTGACATCTTTGCTATTGCCTGCCATGATAAAATACAGTAATTTTGTTAGAAAGGACTCTTTGCCGGCAGACCTAGATCATCATACTTTGTAAGTAAATGTTGCATGCTTACATGCGATTAGTGATAACTCAGGCGTGGATGATAAAAAAATTGAATACTCATAACAAAAGTATAGAGGATATTCATACTAAAGAATAAATATTGATGATTTAGAATATTCATGTAACTATTATATTTTTTGATATTTTCACGGTGGAAAAAGTGATTTTATAACCAAATATTAAACAATCATTGTATCGTGAAAATAAAAGCATTATATTGTAAAATTAAATAGATATATAGATGATATGGTCGCGCAGTGAGATTTTATTTACCTGTAAAGGTGATGATTGCTACAAATTAAAATAATGTTGGCGTGATGCTATGATTGATTTCAATTCATAGCATAAGAAGCATTTAAATAATAAAAGCTTTAATTGTTATTATACAGTCAGCGGTGGTCCACACTACCGCCGAAGTACTGTCGAAGAGACTCCTAAGGAACTTATAGAAATAAAGAGAATGTTGTACACACTATACCACAGATACATTTGTAGGCACAAATGGAGCAATTGGGGGCAAGGAAATAGCAGAGACCTTCCCTCTTACAAGTTCGTTCGAATCGATGACAAGTGAACTCAAAAAAATAAGAAAGAAACTGGAGGAGCCAAGTATATAGGTCAGGTTAATCAAGGAGGAAGTGCTGAAGGCACGAAATCAAAAAGTTGTGCTCAGTTATCATACTAAAAAATCTTAAACTGGTGCAGGACAAGGCAAGGTCGCAAAAAGCTCTGGAAATTGCTGAAACACCCAATTCACCATTTACTATTAAGGAGGTCTTAGCATATCATACGGATTATCGAGCATATATTGGCTCAAACTAATGAAGTCCTGAAAGACTTGGGAGCAGAGATCAATCTGCGGATACGAACCCGCAGATTGATCTCATATATAGAAAGAAAGTACGAAACCACCTAGCGCTCTTAAGCATCGAGTTAGCTTTAGTACAGGAGCCATACTTGGGAAATGGAGGAGTACTAAAGAAACACCCACGCACTTAAACTCTCCAGTGCATCTTCTGCCGCTCAAAATCAGTAAAGGCCGCTATTATTGTTTTCGGAAATAGGCTAGAGGTAAAGAGTACATTCTCAGCTTGTGACTGAAACCTTGGCGGCCGTACTGCTGAAAGCGGGCAACTTGCGACTTGGGTTGATTTCAATTTGTCTAAACCAAGAGAGACCAAGAAATAACACCAAACCCCACCAGGATAAAAAAGACAAAAGAAGCTAGCGAAAGTGACTAATAAAATTGTTGTTGCTAGAGACGTCAACGCCTGGAGTCCTTGGTGGTGAAGTATCTCTTAGGTTTCCAGAGACGAAGCCTACAGCGCGTTTTTTAATGAACAAGACCTTCGTATCCAGAACATAGGAAGTACGTTGATCTTAGAAACTGTAAGGGGCGGAGTATCATGCACAAGCTTTATCGACGTGACTGCCTGTAGCCGCTCACTACATGGATATATCGAAGACAACAACAGTCCTTAAAAATGAATATCACACATTCGAACCACAATTTCATTTACTTTGCACTACATCCCTGACCCCGTGTAACACCACAGGAGCTACAGGTATGTTGCCGGCCTTTAAGGTGGAGATAGACACGCTTTTTTAAAGGTACCCACTTCATATCGACCTGGAAACAATGCCGCAGGTGGGCCATTCCATAGTTGAGTGGTGCGTGGAAGGAAGTTCCTACGAAACCGCACAACAGTAGAGTGCCACGTATCCAGATGGTGTGGATGATACTTGAGTTTGTGAGGTTAAATATATATATTCTTTATTGCATCAAACAAAACATACAGTAATATAAAATGTAAAGTTGGTTGACAAGGGTGGGCTTATTTCTAAAAGAAATCTCTTCCAGCCAACCAATGGAAGTGGATATCTATCAAAACAGCGGGGAGAGTAATGCAATTAACAGTAAAAAAAAAAAAATAAGAAACAAAATATACTAATAGAAGAAACATCATATTCACAAATATAAATACATATATACAATTATACATATATAAACTACATAAACATATATACTATTAAATAAATATATATATATACATAAACACATATACTATATGAATACATATAATTTAAATAGGTTAAAAGAAAAGAAAAATGAAAGAAATGAAGTTGCAATATATTGAAACTCTGTTCGAATATAAACTAATTGTTCTCAGTAGCAAGTAAATGATTTTTTAATTGGGATTTAAAGGACTTTAGGGAAGAGGTTCTCTGGATAGAGTTAGGGAGTTGGTTCCAAAGGGATGCGGCATATACGGAGAAGGAGTTCTGCAAGAATTTGGTGTTGCTCATAGGTATGTCAAGCGCCGGGACGACACACGACCGCCTAGAGCGTGAGGGAGGAGGAAGAACGTTGAAGCGGGAGCGTAGGTATGTAGGAAAATTCTTGTAGTTAAGGATTTTAAAATGTAAGGTAAGGATGTGCATATCACGGCGAAGTCGGATTGGGAGCCACTTAAGCTGAGTTCGAAATTGAGATACATGATCATACTTACGTAAGCCATAAATAAAGCGTATAGCTGTGCGGTTAGAAAATTCGGCGGCAAGTAATAGGTTAAACAGTTCTCCAGAACATTCCACATGATAAATGCGGTGGAAAACGCACAGCGAGGAGACATCTCTACGCATAACCAATGTGTCAAGCCCTGCACAGATTATTGGGTCCCCAATGACTCGGACGGTTGTACGTTGTATGCGATCAAATCGGTCAAGCTGATACTGGGGTGCACCATCGCAGAGATAAGAACAGTACTGCATATGGGACCTAACCTGGGCCCTATACAGGGCATTGGCAGTGACCGATTGCGGTGTTTTGGAGTGAAGTAGTGTCTCCCTCTGTTGATGACCTCCACTTACTTGAGGCCAACTTGGCCTTGATTTCCAGATGATCGCGATACTGGCAGGCACTCGAAACGCTAAGGCCCAATGTATTGATGCTGGGCGCGGCTATAAGGGGAGTGTTTTGGAAGATGGCGATACGACAAATGGTTTTTTTTTGTGATTAACGCGCAAACTCGTGCCTTCTTGGGATTGAATTGAACCAAGTTCCTTTCACCCCATGAGGAAACATTTCCAAGAGATGCCTCAACAAAGTTTATTTCGACACTGGTCGACGTTTTCCCGAGAAAGACTTACGCGGACGGACTAAACTGCTTCCACTGTGCTATCATCTGACAGCAAGCAGCCTTGGGGCGCCAGCGTTCACGGGCATATATTCAGAGCAAAAACCGCCGATAGCGATCTTGATGCTGCGCCCAGTGAGAAAACTGGCGATCAATTGGCATAAATTCTCGGGAAGCCCAACGGTGAGTTAGGTAAACCAGAAGATTACTGGTTGAGCGACCATGGCGGAAGCCATTGACGGTTATTAATCAATTATGGTTATAATCGCAACTCCAGGGAAATGTTCCTAGCTATAACGAACAAGTGCTTATTACTGCACAATTTTCCTAGTCAGAGGAAGATAGCAAATGTGGTCATCATACGGATACCGGGAAAGAAGATTTATACCCACCTAGACTACTACCGACCAATCGGCCTCTTGGTTGGTAAAATCGTAGAGAAACTTTTAGTCAGCCGTCTTCAATTTCACATACTCCCCTAAATCAACAAAATACCATACGGCTTCCTGCCACAACGGAGTATCGAAGATGCCTTAACTGACCGACCCTATGGACCACATTCAAAATAACCAGGCGGTAAAGAAGTCAGTATTACTCTTCAGACTGGTCAATTCATATCTTCTAGACCGTAAAATCAAGATAAACTATGCGAGAATGGAATCGAAGAAGGATACGACCAAAAGTTGCTTCCAGGGCTCAATAGCTGGACCAAACTTCTGTAATGTCATCATGGACTCACTTCCAATCCAGCTAAATGAAGAAGAAAATGTGTTCTGCCAGGCTTGAGGGTGACGTAGTACTCATCTTTGCGGGTCATAACATCGGAAACTTAGAGTAACACCTCAATAAAGCGCTCAGAGCGGCAATGCTACGTGAAAATTACAACAAATTAAGTTTCGCGCCGCACAAAATCAATCCAATGATACTTACGAAAAAGCTGAAATACGATTCCCCAATCAATAAAATGGCAGGTATAGAAATGAGGCCAGTCGTGGCGCAGTGGCACAAAGTGTGACTGTAAAACCGACTGGTTGTGGGTTCGATCCCCACTCGAGGAGATGAAATATTTACTTAAATTTATATTTCCATTTTCTTCGCTCTAGTGTCGAGGCAAAGCGCGGCGTTGAGTTCTGCCACTCAACACGCAATGCCTCCAGAATTCGGCAGAAAGTGGGGACCGGAGTGTGTTAACACTAGGTTCCCTCTGTCTACCCTGCTGTGTGCGGGATACAGCGTGAAGCTGATTTATTTATTTTTTATAGAAATCAAAGTGGTCAAGGAAATCAAGCTTATTGGAGTAATAATTGACAGGAATATGGCTTTTAAATTTCAAGTCGCCGCACAACGCAAAAAAGCTGCCGATATCTACAAGAAGCTGGCGTACACCGTAAAAGTTACATGGGGCCCGAACCAAATATATTCAAAATCCATAATCACCTACGGCGCCAGCGCCTGGTTTAATGCCACCGAGCTGCGAATGTTTCAAAAACAACTTAACACGCTGAAGAGAGGTTTTGCACAGAAGATATGCAGATTCTATCGCACCGTTATTCACGCTTTGGTTTTCATCCTGTCAGGCTTGCCCAGTGTAATTGTAAACACGACTGGTTGTGGGTTCGGTTCCCACTCGAGGAAATGAAATATTTATTTAAATTTATATTTCCATTTCTTCGCTCTAGTGTCGAGGCAAAGCGCGGCTTTGATTTTCGCCACTTAGCACGCAATGTCTCCAGAATTCTGCGAAAAATGGGGAACGGAGTGTTTTAACACTAGGTTCCCTCTGCCGTGCCATCTCAGGGTAGGCTGTGTGTGAGATACAGCGTGAAGCTGACTTAATTTTTTATTTTTAAACGAAATTTTAAGTTTTGTACTAAAACTTTATAGAGTTATAATTTTTCCTCTTACCCAACTTCATAATAGAACGACTTGTTTGAATTAATTCGCAAGAAATAGTCTTTTGCTACGTTATACCGTATACTGCTAAAGTGCTCCTTTCACTTCGGTTTAGTTTTTGGTTAAATTTCCTTACTTAATAATATGGATATAATTAATTTTAAAATAAACAACATTGAATATTCAAGTAAGTAAATAATTATAAAATATTTTTTTTATATTAGAATTAGATTTATAAATTCTATTTACATGTTTATGAATTTCACCCTAATACAATTTTGGGTATACTAAGAAAAATTGCGTACTTTCAGCAGCCTCACCCGAAATTAGATTAAAGTTTGTTGTTAAAGCACATGTGTGCTTGAAACGAATACGATAATTTATAAGTTTGGCCCCAAACAAAGTCTAAATAATTGTTCATACCTCAAAAATCTGTATTATTTTTGAAATCGACGACCAATCCAACTTACGACCTTAGCTAAGAAGACAGATTAATCATCCACAATAGCAACCTCAAATTATTAAAAAAATAAATCAGCACCACGCTGTATCCCGCACACAGCAGGGTAGGCAAAGGGAACCTAGTGTTAGGACACTCCATTCCCCACTTTATGCCGAATTCTGGAGGTATTGCGTGTTGAGTGGCAGAACTCAACGCCGCGCTTAACCTCGACACCAGAGCCAAGAAATGGAAATATAAATTTAAGTAAATATTTCATCTCCTCGAGTGGGTATCGAACCCATAACCAGTCAATTTTACAGTCACACTTCGTGCCGCTGCACCACGATTGGCCTCATTTATAACTATAATATAATGTATTACATGTAAATAATACATATTTTTGACAGTTGGCAATGATGTAGCGTCTACCACTACTTTGTTGGAGTTTATCCGTAATATCCTAGAACTTCGTGGCACCAAATACATGTGTTTGGAGGCTGGTTGTGGTGCTTGCATTGTCACAGCTAAAAGGAATGCCCAGGATAATCCAATAAGTGTCAATGCGGTAGGTTTAAAGTCTGGAATTACCAGAAATATTTTTTCTTTATTTACGGGTGCAGTGAAAACGTTTTCGACTTGGGTATTCATTAATTGAAAATCATTGTACTTCCGGTGACAGTTTTGGTAAGCATATTAAATGACATTGATCTTCATTTTGTGTTTATTTTTTTTAAACTTGTGTTTATAGGGCCCCGTACCTCAAAAAGTAAATATGGTATCCTTATAGGATCACTTTGTTGTGCGTATGTCCGTCTCGTGATCGTGTGGAGGTATCAAGGTAAAATTAATATCAAATATCTAAGCTTATGATCCCTTGGAACACAGAAAACTCTGGCTTCTAAGTCGAGGCAATCAAAAGATACAAGCTTTTATGTATCAATTTTGCTGTGTTTTGAATGAAATCAAAGGGAGCTTGATTGAGGGAGCTTCTCGTTGACCTATAATTATGAAATTTAGCAAAAAATGAAAACTAACAAAACAAATAAAGAAAAAAATCCATTAGGTCCCGCTGCGTTCAAATTTTTATACGTTTTCTAAATAAGTATTTTTCTTTCCTAAGTGTGGAATAACACTTTAAAAATGTTTAAAAATATCCATTAGGTGATTTTTTTTTAAATTATTACTAAACTAGCTTCACGCTTTATCCCTAGCGGGGTAGTCAGAGAGAACGGAGCGCTATAACGTATCGATCATTTTGAAATAATCGAATCCATCGAAATTATTCCAATGAGCGAAGTTTGCACTGTGGACACTATCTGACTGTAACTGAAATGAGAATTCAAACCTCACTCAGTGGAACAATTGTATTTTTTTTTCACAATTATATTTAAATTTTGAAAAAAAAATACAATTGTTCCACTGAGCTTGAGAGGTTCGTATTTAAAAATAAATTATATAAAATACATAAAAAAACATGATAGTTTGAAAGCAAGTTAGTTTCTTTTAGACCTGGTTAAAGTGATTTGAAGAAAGTAGTTACATGATTATAATATAAAAAAATTACCGAAAAAAGAAACATATTTATAAGAAATTGAATATAATAATATATATTACAAAAAATACACGGAATAGATCTATAAGTATAATTGTATTTTAGTAATACCGATTTGTAACCGAATCGAATGTGCGTAAATCGTAAAATTAATTAATTGATTGATAATATGAATTGCTATTTTTCAAGTTGCTTTTTGTTGTACAATATTTTTCAACGTTTTGCGTAACATGTCTTATATTAAAATATATATTTTAAAAAATAAGTTTTTGTAGTAATTAATGTTAAATTACTTAAATTACATGTATTAGTTGTATTGTTATTTTGTAGTAAATAAGTTAAATTTTAATGGTAGCCCGATAGGAACTGAATCATATTATGAACTTTTTGTTACTAGTTGTATATAACGTGCGCTCTACTTTTGTGTTATCTAAGGGGCACAAGTTGAAATTTTTTGTTAAATATTATCTAAAATAATAAATTGTTACCATAGTGTATGATCTCCATAACATCATGTCAAGATTGGGACATAACGACCATAGAAAAGATCGGCAACCGGTTGGACGGCTACCATCCTATACAGACAACTCTTGCTGCGAACAATGGTTCTCAATGCGGACATTGTAGTCCGGGATGGGTCATGGCTTTATATAGGTTGTTATCTCATTATTTTTTTTATGGATATAGTTTTATTTAAATTTAAAAGTACAATAATATAGAATATAATAACAACTTAATTGAACGAAATAATTCATAATTATTTTCTGCCATGATTTTTTCTACTACAGAAGTAGAAAAATTCTAATAATAATTAAACAGTAGCATTTACTTCAAGAGTAAATTGAATATATAGAAAAATTCAACTGAAACAGTTACTTAACTTAATTAATTGTGTTTCAGTTTATTAAAAACAAAAACAATGACAATGCTAGAAATAGAACAGTCATTTGGGAGTAATGTATGCCGATGTACCGGATATAGACCAATTTTGAAAGCATTTAAAAAGTTTGCTTCTGATGCACCAAGTTCTTTGGAGATTCCAGATATAGAAGATTTAAAATTATGTGACAAAACTGGTAAAACATGTCTCAAGAATGAATGTGATGAATCTGATTGGTGTGTTGTAAACAAAACCGAAGTAAATAGTAAAATGAAATATATACTTCTAAAGGACCATAGAAATTGGTACAGAGTAGAAACGATATCTGATATATTTGATATTTGGCAAGAAATGGGTACAGAATCTTATAGGCTGATTAATGGAAATACAGGAAAAGGTAATGTTTTTCATATTATACACACACACAGTAACATCAAAAATTAATTTGAAAAAAAAAATTAAAAGCAAAATAATACTAAAAAGCCGTCTATTAAGTTTCCAAAAATAACAAAATATGAAATTATCTATACTAATATAATAAAGCGGAAGAGTTTGTTTGTTTGTTTGCTTAAATGCTAAGATCTCTGGATCTTCTGGTCGGATTTACTTTGTTTTTGTTTTGTATGAAAGCTTGATTCTTCAGAAGTGCTATAGGCTATATAACTTTACATTACACATATATTCTAAATATATTAAAATATTTTCTAATTTGACATGCAATTTATTCTGCCATGTTAATAACAACCGACCGTTGCTAAGCAATGGTTTGCAAAGTTTGTTGTTTTAAAAAAATGTCACCCAAAATGAACTTGCTTCCTTGATATTCATCCTTATGAACATAAATATAATAGTTTAGCATTTTATCAAGATTGAAATTATAGTTTACTGAATAACATTCTAATAAATAATTAAGGAGAGGCAGAAATTTTCATACATTTACAAAATATTGTTAATGTTTATGTAATTATTTGCTGTTTATAATTAATTTAAACTACACTTTGATTCTCTTCTTCTTTTCTTGGTGTGGTGTAAAGTTTGGTCCTGCGGGACATTGTCCGCTACTTTTTATTTAATGTTTATGTATACTATTGAAAATACATTTATATTGAAAACTTACGATCGAAAGTTATTTCATCATTAAGGAAATTTAATAAAGATAATTTTCGGCTTTTATCTATACTAATATAATAAAGTAGAAGAGTTTGTTTTCCTTCTTTGTTTAAACGCTAAGATCTCTGGATCTACTGGTCCGATTTACTTATTTTTGGTTTTGTTTGAAAGCTACGTTTTTCAGAAATGCTATAGGCTATGTAATATTATGGTGTACGTATTAATTTAGTTTAGTTTGTATTAGTTATCCTTAAATAACGAAATAACTATAATAATAAACGTCATCGAATTGCTTTAAGCGCTTGCGCTGCAAATATAGCAAAATATATGTCAGTACATTGTATGGAAGAAATGTTCTATTTTATTAGTTCTAAAAAAAGACCTTGATACGGTACATCTATCTCTTATAAATAAGTCATAATAAGATATTTTGTGATAAAAAAATAATTGAAAATTGCAAGGTGATATTTCAACGTCTTTTTGTTGATTTGATAATATTTTTTAAGATTTGATAATATGATATTTGATAAGATTTGATAATATGATATTAAAACTTACGAGCAAAAGTTATTCCATCATCCCTTGATGAATTTTTATGAAGAAATGCTTTGTCTTTTATAGCATGTAATTTGAACGTATACTTTTTGAGAAAATATAAATTTTAAATAATTCAACGCTCCGTTTACGGCCGCAAGTATAGGCATGATTCCAGCGGGGGGCGCCCTTGCCGCCGATTTCGTCCTCGCAAGCAGCCATGTTAGTGCTTGCATTTTCTCAAAATTATTGAATGTATAAAATATATTAATTATATAATTTATGTTGATTATCTTATGGAAAATGCAGGATAATAAAACAATTATAAGTGGTATGCGAGCGAAGCCGCGAATGGGCCGCTAGTTATTTATATAATATTAAGCATCTTCTACATGTAACAGTGTTGGCAAGTACCGCATGAAGAAAAGACACTTCATTCCATACTTTCGGCCCGATTACAGGACTGAATGGAGGATCTCAATGCTGTGATTTGTCTTATTACAACAGGGTGTAATAAAAATATTTATAGTTGCAGGCTGTATCCCGCACATAGCAGGGTAGACATAGGGAATCTGGGAACCCCTAGTGTTAAGACACTCCGGTTTCGATGCAGACACTTCTGTTTCCCACTTTTTGCCGATTTCTTTAGGCATTCCGTGTTGGGTGACGGAACTCAATGCCTCGATTTTGCGATTTTTGTCACTTACTCGAATGGGAAACGAAATCGTATTTACAGTTTGCCGATTATTTCCCTGCGCCACGACGGTTTCATAATAATTTTGATATAATCAATATTTCAATTATTCATAACACAAATAATAATTTCTAAGAAAGTTATGATAAATTTCAGGTGTTATCCCAATATTAGAATATCCGAAAATTTTAATAGATATTTCGGGGCTAACAGAACTAAGAGGTTATTATATTGATCAGAATTTAGTTCTTGGTGCTGGAACGACACTCACGGATACTATAAATATATTTGCAACGCTCGCAAATCTTGATTATTTTAAGTATCTAAACGTATTTGCTGAACATTTACAATTGGTAGCGCATATTCCGGTCAGAAATGTAAGTATATTTCTTTTCAATTACACGCTTTCCCATCATTTAGCAGGATATGTAGACGGAACCTACCTTATAAAGCTCTCCGTTTCCCATTTTCTAGCAAATTATCAAAGCGGTGTATTTTTACGGGAGAGAAAAAATAAAAATATTTAATTCCCCTAGGAGACATAAAGCTCACAAGCGTCGCGATTACAATCATACGTTGCAGCTCAACGGTGAATGACAAATTCACAAACTATATAGACTGCACACTTTTTTTCTTAAATCATAATTTTCAGTGAGTCAGTGTCTTACTGTAGACGTGATAGTGGTAGATTTAATCCACTCGAAGAAATGAATTATCGTAATTTCGCAGCTCTATTGAGACATAGTATTAAGCAATTTAACATGCAATGTTCGGCAGTTGAGTTCTGCTATTCGACGTTTTATTATGTTTATTTTTTTCGAATTGAAACAAAAACTGGAGAACGGAGTGTTTCGACATTAGATTTATTCTGCCTCCTGTAATTGGCGAGATACAGCATGAAGCTGTAAAAATACCTTTCTGTTAAGTTTTCCCTTGTATATATTTGTAGGGAACTATTATTTACATTTATAGTTTATTAAATATATATTTCAATATTGTAATTTATTTATCACTTATATACAAACATGCATTTAATTGGATTTATATATTTTATATTAAGTATTCGTATTTAGTTTATTTATATGAAAGTGCTCGCTGCTGTCGACCGAACCGGTAAGGTGGTCTAGCATTTACGCCTACCCCCTTGACGACGGCATATTTTATTAGAATAGTCGATGCTTGACACTCGATGTGCTTTCCATACATTTCATTGTTTTCTTTATAATTTTTTTCCAAATCAGTATTTATTTTGTTCTCTTTTACATATATGTTTGTGGTTAACTTTTGTACAAACTGTGGCGTGATTTATTATTTGTGTTCAAACTATATTATGTACTTTAAAGTGGTGTTATATATACTCAGTGCTAACCGTAAGTGAACTTTTATTCATCTATCTAAAATTACAGTTAAAAAAGTGATGTTTAAATATTAAATATTTTTAGATAGCAACTTTAGCAGGGAACTTGATGTTAAAACATCAAAATCCTAGTTTTCAGTCTGATATATTCCTTCTATTGGAAACTGCCGGAGCACAGTTAGTTATATGTAAGTTACGTAGAAAATAATTAATTTATAATATTTTAAGGATATGTAAGAGTAATAAGAAATAATAGATAATAAATTACATTTACTGTTTTATTAGTATTTGCTGAGATTAAGGGATTTTTCATTGATAACGATAATCTTAATTCTTAAAAACTCCGGCGGAATGTGGAAAACTGCTACTCTGTGATACTGGGTTCTCTCTGTCTATCTTGATATACGAGATAAAGCTGAAAAAAAAGGAAATATTTTAGGATAAGTAGGTATACTAAAAGCATGTAAAAGCATAAAAGCACATGGTGCGGCTATAAACATGAAATGTTGTTGGTTCGACCTTAACCCAGGAAATAAAATATTTAATATTTTTATTTCTTCGCCCTGGTAACGAAGAAAAGTGTGCCGATGAGATCCACCGGAGTGGCGGAACACGCAATGCCTCAATGCAGAAATAGGCAGAAACTGGGGAGTAGGAGTGCTTTAATGGAAACGGAGTATCTTAACACTTTGTTTCCAGGTTATCTCTACTTACAGTGTTATGTGCCAGACACAGTGTGAAGCTTAAAAGTGTATACTATTTTAAATGAATGCAGTAGAACGGGTAGATTACCCGTGACCACGGACTACTGCAAAGTGTTCGAAACATCGGGTTTCCAAAAATATATAAAATTACAAAATATACGCGATTAATCCGGTTAAATATATATACTATTTATAAGCTTGAATTGTTATAGATTCTCCAATATGGTTTTAAGTAATGAAGAATAAAAAAAATTACATTGCTGAAAATATACAACAGATTTTTTAAAATATTTTAATGGAATATTTACTTCAATTTAATGATTATCTTTTTTTATAGTGTATTCTTATAAATCAAGCAAAATACTAACGATGCATGATTTTCTCATAGAGGACATGAGAGGAAAGATTATTTTTAGTATAATTTTGCCGCCTTTGAATATAGACCACAAAGTAGTCACTTTTAAGGTAAGTTTGTATGCTAACTCACTAAAAATAGTACATAGTTAAGAAAGTGTTTTCTTAAATATGTATATTATTTTTAATCACCATTGGATTTGATTCCCATAAAAAAAATATCTATTTCTTTTTTTGTATACATTTTTCGAAAACCGACTGTCTTAACACTAGGGTAAATTCGCCTTCCCTGCTTTATATTCACATTATTTTTTTTTATTATATATATATTTATTTATTGCTTTATTTACAACGGATACAAAGTGAATAAGCACTAGTCTAAAAACACACATTCTTCAACAAAACACATTAATAAGACGAATGTAATGAGCACACACTCAATATACTTACTAATAGACAGTCCAAGATTCCATCAGCCATGTTTCAATTCTGCGATCAGACCTGGTACCTAAACAAAATTGCCAAGTTTCATAATGATACAATAATTATAAATATGTGGAATTCAGATTCTAAGATTTTATAACATAGTTACAGCTCGACTTAATAAAACGTGTTAAAAATGTGATAGATAGACTTTTAGTGATATTTGAAAACAAACTCTTAGAAATTTTATTTAGTGTACATTACCAGAAGAAAAAGTATAATATTTTCAATATTATTTGTTTCTTATTTAATAATAGTTAAATATTTTTTAGGGCTTTTATTTTTTTGTATTTTTTTAATGAAACTCTTAAACTGAATTTATCACGTGCATTTAGTATTTATTATACAATCTTGGAAACCCGTGGTTTTCAGGTATTAAAATAGATTTTTTTTCATTGACTTTTAATAATAGAAAGTGATAGATCTAATAGGCCTCATGTTTTGAGGCCGATCGTGGTGCAGCGGCACGAGGTGTGACTGTAAAACCGACTGGTTGTGGGTTCGATCTCCACTCGAGGAGACGAAATATTTACTTAAATTTATATTTCCATTTCTTCGCTCTGGTGTCGAGGTTAAGCGTGGCGTTGACACTGGGTTCCCTCTGCCTACCCGGCTGTGTGCGGGATACAGCGTGAAGCTTATTTGATTTGATTTGATTTGTTTTGAACTCTACTCGCATTAACCTTAAAGGCTATATGGGTGTAAAAATACCCCAGGTACATCGTTTTTAGTCGCTACATTTTTTAATTTTTGTCACAGCGCTTTGCACTTTTGTGTATCCTCCTGAGTTGCCTGTACTCCTTGAACACGCGCGAAAAGTGGTCGTTCGCACGCGCAATTTTTACCACACGCTTACTTCCTGGGTGTATCGACACCCATAATAGTAGTAGTGCCCTATTGATTAACAACGTAAGGGTTTACCTATTTTACGATTTTATTGAATTACGCAACAAAAATGGAGATTTAGCATGCAAAATGGAGATTATTTGGATTATGAGCGTACAAAAGTAATAGTAACTACAAGTCTAGTCAAGTATCTACAAAAATTTTAAATCAAAACTGTACTAGCATCTACCGACAAGCTCACTGACGAAGAGGACTTATTAGAAGAAGACATTTATCAAGATAATCTCTAGTGTTGAAGATGAAGAAGAACTTCTGTCGCATCCTCAGGAGAATAAAAAAAATGAAATTAAAAAAAATACATTTGACAATGACTGAGAAAGTAAAAGTTTCCTAAGATTTTTTTTGTCACATTAATATATAATTAATTAAAGTTAGTCAGGTTAAGGAAAACAACACTAAACGGAAATAAAAAAAAATGCACTTTGATTTAATTTTGTTATAAAATATTATGGTCCCATCTTTTATAGTCACCTGCTTAAGTCATGTTTTTAAGTCAAATTTATTTATTCTGACTTTTTTATAAAAATACAACAAATAATTACATATATTTATTAGCAAAGTAAGTTATTCACAATTTCCTTTAATTCATTAGTAATTTCTTTACTTTTAAAAATAAGGTGTTTTTACACCCATTATAGTCTTAGTGGGTTATGTAATTCATTATAACTCTTAAAGGTTAAAAAGTATATGATTAGAATATAAGCAATGATTAGAATAATAGTCCTGGTAGTTCCTTTGAATAGAATTGATAAATATATCATAGTAATGATTTATATTTTAATGTTCATTATATGTACTGAGATAAAAATGTACACAAAATTAAATGTCATCAGCTTATAGAATAAACTTTACCTATTAGATAATAATGTTATTAAATTACTAAGAAATACCTATTTTTTAATACTATAATGATTGTAATACAATTTTTTACTTTTTGTTTTTCAGATCACCCCTCGATCGCAAAACGCACACGCAATAGTCCATGCCGGTTTTAATTACAAATTAACCCACAACAGTACTGTTCTAAATTGCAGAATAGTATATGGTGGCCTTTCACCAATATTTAATAGAGCTTTCAAAACAGAACAATGTTTAATAGGCAAAACTTTATTCGATAATGAAACTTTGCAAAGTGCTTTAAGAGTTTTAAATGAAGAAGCAGTAGTTGAAGAGAATTTACCGGAGTATCCTGTGCAGTATAGACGACAATTGGCTCTGAACTTGTTTTATAAGGTACATTTTAAGTTAGTTTGAGGTTAAGTTACTTTAGAGCAGCCAAACTAGTGTTGCGAAATTTTATTTTTCACTTAATATCCAATTTTCAAGATATTGGATGCTAAAGTGCAGGTACTCAACGCTGCACACACATTATTTTTAATAATTAATTCCCTTCGAGTGGCAATTGAATTTAGAGTTCCCCTGTCCCAAAATAGCCTCAATAAAAAAATTACAATTTATTAAATATAAAAAACATTTACACGATTTGCAATTGTGACATATCGTTTGTCTGAATCATAGTATCGTTTATGTTATGTTGTACATAACATTTTCAAAAATGTATTGAGATGCAACTGTCAATATATTAATTTCTTTAAATTTTTGCCTTAACGATTCTTTAGGGCCTAAGTTATAGATTGCGCGAATAGTTCGCTTCTACAAGACAAAAATTGATTTAATACCGGCTACATTACCTCAAAGTAGAATGCCGTAGGACATAATACTTTAAAAGTAGCTAAAGTAAACAAGGCGAGCCGTTTCCATTTCAATTAATATAATAATTTTTATAACCGCAAAAGCTGCTGAGCTAAGTCTATTCGCCAATCGCCGTCCCCACTGTAATTTAGAGTCAATGGTGATAGAATCGACAGGATCCACGGCTTCACCATTCAAGAGTACATCAGCCCAGCCAGACACCCCCAAATCCTATAAGCTAGAACCGCCTACAAAAATAATAGGAGCAAATAATATTTTTTACACCGAAGTACATTAGATTCGTAGGCGCTGGTAATAATGAGGTAGGTAGAGGTAAAAGGGGCGCAGACGCTTCCGTTATGTATATTACAGACCTAAAAAAATCAAAAAAATTATAAATTTATTTGGATAAAACTTTTGTGTGGTTATTAAACAAAACAAAAACATCATAATTGATTCAAAAACTATTTACTTCTTGCGTAACTATATATACAAAACATACAGTTCAATTTCAACTTCCTCTTATTTAAAGTTGTTCAAATTCGTTTAAAGTGTAATTATTATTGTATTTTTGGGTGAATCAGTAATTTAACAACAATAAAAAAATAATATCATAAACATTAATTTATTCAATTTACGCCACATTTAATCAAATAGATTAGCAAATTAATATAATATACGGGGCATTCTACGCGAAGCGGACACGAAATAAAAGCCGACATCTCCGATTTGTATATACAAGTGTATACTTGTGAATTTGATCCATAAAAGTATGAATTTGGAGTAAAAACCTAATATACAACGCATGTATGATTTTTTAATTTTTTATATATTAAGTTACAGTATAATTGAACAACATACGAGTATTATGTAATATAAGGAATATATTCGTAATTATTTAGTTTTTTATTTTCCAAATTTATGTTTTATTAGTTGCGGATTATATTTTCATATATTTTATTTATTTTTATAATATATATTTTTGTTAACAGTTACATGTTTGTTACATGTATTTTTGTATTTTATTATTTAAAATGTTGTAGGGCTTAATTACTTTATGTCCACCGGGAAAATTAAATCCTCATTATCATTCTGGTCCGGTAAAGCTACATGAGGCACGGCCACTTTCGGATGGTATTCAAGTATTCGCTACTGACCCTTCCATTTGGCCTTTAAATCAACCAATACCTAAAGTTGATGGGTTGGTGAGTGAGAAATTTAATAAATTATATAAAAATCACACAATCTTAAAACAGATTTAATTTCTTGATTCGTTTATTTGTAGATTCAATGTGCAGGTGAAGCAAAATACACTGAAGACTTACCCTCGCTTCCTCATGAAGTATTCGCCGCATTTGTTCTCACAACAGTTCCTCTTGGTACAATCGAAAGCATAGATCCTAGCAAGGCTTTGGTAACTACGAAATGTTTATACTTTACTCGTAAATCTTATCAATTGCTGGTTATTTTATTTCTTTGCAGGAAGAACATGGCGTCATAGCGTTTTATTCTTCCGCTGATATTCCAGGATTAAACAGTTTTACAGTCCCCTCCACTAGTGATTTTAATATATTCTTTACCCATGAAGAGCTACTTTGCAATGGTGAAGTTAAATTTTATAATCAACCATTAGGTATAATTGTTGCTGATTCTTATGATAAAGCACAATTTGCTACTAACTTAGTTAAAGTCATTTATAGTAATGTAAAACAACCTGTAATTGACATTAAAATTGCAAAAAGTGATCCCAGTAAGATAAACTTGTTGAGATCTTTTGAACCTACAAGAATAGGAACTGATATTGACAAAGTAATAAAAGGTGAAAACACAATATATGGGCAATATCATTTTTGTATGGAAAATATAGCTTCTATAGCTGTTCCTACCGAAGAAGGGATGAAATTATACGCAACTACTCAATGGACCAATACAATACAAATGTCCTTATCGAAAGTCTTGAATCTCGATCAAAACAGGTAAAACTTTAACATATATCACATATCGCACCTAGTCTCAAATGTGTCATAATTCAAAAAACCAAAATATCGAGAAAAACGCGTTTGAAATTTATGCAAGCTTCATTTTTCACTCAATTTTTGGATCATAACTCAAAAAGTAACAAAATTATTGCAATATGATTTTTAGAAAGTTGTTATGATTTTTGAAGCTCTTTAAAATGGTATAGTACATATATTAAAAATATATTAAAAAAATAAAATATATTCAGTTGTGTCACTTTAAGGATAAGATGTTGTAATTATGTGACTAGTGCCATCTAAGTTTAAATAGTAAAGCTATAATTATGCTACTACTTGAGATACTATTTTAAGATATTTTGAAACTAATAGTACAATAAACGAGATTTTAAATTTTTTTGAATTGTGACACTACTTGAACCAAGGTGCGATATCTATGTTGTAAACAATAATGCCTACAATGCCTTATCTTAAAAATATTAAGAAAGGAATAATCGTTTTTAGGATTGAAGTTTATACACGTCGTTTGGGAGGCGCTTATGGTCTCAAAATATCTCGGTCATCTCAAATAGCCGTGGCGTCTGGTTTAGTATCATATAAATTAAATAGACCCTGTCGCTTTATATTACCACTCACGAGTGTAATGAGAACCATTGGCAAAAGATTACCGTGTTCCACAAATTTTGAGGTAAATTGAAGGATTAACTATTATATTTATACTAGCTGCCTGTACCTGCGTCATACAAGTGAAATCTATGTTTTTTTTTTATTTTAAAATAATCATAGAGTAAAAGTATTGCCTAGATATTTTTTTTTACAGTTGTTGGATCCAAATTTTATACATTTCTATTTTTACAAATTCAAAGAATTTATTTCTGCAAAGTATTTGGGTTTTATACCTTGGGTTTTTGATATGTATGATATATGAAAAATTTGATGATATTTTTTTTCACAGATTGGTGTAAACAAAGAAGGAATTGTTCAATATCTAAACCAAGATTTGTATAGTGACAATGGTTATGTTGTTAACGAGCCGTTAATTGATTTAGGTCTAGATGCTTATTCTAATACGTATAGAAATGATACTTGGTATCATAAAGCGTATAACGCTATAACGGATACTCCATCAAATAGTTGGTGCCGATCTCCTGGTATGATGAAATTTTAAAAGCAACTTCTTACTCTTTCATAAATCCCGATCTTTATCATTTTTTTTCCTTCTTTCTTATTAGAGCTATGTTCTTTAAGTGATTGATGACACTTTATACATAAATGGTAAAGTTAGGTAATAAAAACTATATATTTTAACTTTTAGGAACTTTAGAACACATTTCAATGGCTGAAATGATGATAGAAAGAATAGCTTACGAAGTAAATGTAGATCCATTAAAAGTACGATTAGCAAATTTAGATACAGAAAGGTATAAGGATATTCTAGACATGCTGGACACACTTAAAATTAAGTCGGAATATGAGGATCGAAAAATAAAAATTGATAAATTTAATTTCGAAAATCGATGGAAGAAGCGTGGGTTAAGATTTTCTTTTTTACGCTGGAGACCGAGTAATCATCAATATAATTATGTAAACTTATCAGTTTACAGCAACGATGGTTCTGTGTCAATAAGTCATGGTGGTGTTGAAATAGGTCAAGGAATTAACACAAAAGCTGTACAAGTATGTGCCTATTTATTAGGTATACCAATAGACAAAATTCAAATAGTAACACACAACACCTTTTTGTCACCAAACAATTTTGCAACTGGAGGAAGTACAACTAGTCAAAATATAACAAATGGTGTTCGAAAGTGTTGTGAAGAGCTATTACGTCGACTAGAACCGGCAAGAGTTGGACTAGTTAACCCAACGTGGGAAGAATTAATTAATCGAGCGTTTTATTTGGAGATTGATTTACAAGTGCACGGTTTCTTAAATACAGCTGATGATCAGTTATTTAATGCTTATGGTGTGACGCTTGCAGAAGTGGAGATTGATGTTCTAACAGGAGAGTCAGAAATTATAAGAGTTGATTTGATTGAAGACGCCGGGCGAAGCGTAAGTCCAGAAATCGATGTTGGCCAGGTAAGGTTTAAATTAACTTATACAGTAAAACTCTAAAATTATTTTGTGACGCATTGATGTGTGGGATTTTTTTTGCAATAGCATAATTTACGACGACTGTAACGATATTTCAAGATGATTTGCAAATGAGGCCAATCGTGGCGCAGCGGCACGAAGTGTGACTGTAAAACCAACTGGTTGTGGGTTCGATCCCCACTCGAATAGATGAAATATCTACTTAAATTTATATTTCCATTTTCTTCGCTCTGATGTCGAGGCTAAGCGCGGCGTTGAGTTCTGCCACTCAACACGCAATGCCTCCAGAATTCGGCAGAACGTGGGGAACGGAGTGTCTTAACACTAGGTTCCCTCTGCCTACCCTGCTGCGTGCGGGATACAGCGTGAAGCTGATTTATGATTTTATTTGTTTGTAAATGAGTTTGGTCAGAAGAATTACGTTGCCACGCCGGTCAATATTATCTTTGTAAAAAGTGGCTCTCATTTTCTGCTCAGTATAAAAGTATCACAGCATAAACTTTAAATGTATACCTATGTGTAATTTACTCTCCTAGGTAGAAGGCGCATTTATAATGGGCGTAGGTTACTGGACATCAGAACGATTAGTGTATGCACCAACTACTGGGGAACTTCTTACCAACCGCACCTGGGAGTACTGGGTACCACAAGCCCGTGATATTCCACAGGATTTCAGGGTGTACTTCAGAAAAGGCTCTTATAGTGATAGAGTTATATTTGGAGCCAAAGGTATAGGTTTTATAGTACTCCTTTTTCATATTTGTACGTTTAAACTTAAATCAAATCAAACATTGACGGCTTTTAGGCTGCCATACGACTCGATTATATGCGCGACGGTCGCAAGTTCAATAATTTGATTGCGGAATAAAATTGCATTAAACCTTTTCATCTTCTTCGATCTCGTTAAGCAAAGTAGGACTTTGTTATAGCTGCTTAACACACAATGTTTCTAAAATAGGCAGTACATGCTGAACTGAAAAAGCACGCTTATTTTTTTTTATATTTTTACAGTGACAGGTGAACCAGCTACGTGTATGGGTATAGCGGTATCTTTTGCCTTACGACATGCTATAAGTGCGGCTCGAATAGACTCAGGAATTTCACCTACTCAATGGTTTCAAATAGGTGATAACATACTTCTTAAATTATATTTTTTAATTGTCAGAACAGTGTTATTACTTGTTATAAGTTTGTTATTTTTTTATAAGCAATTGATAAAAATCAAAGTTTAATTTAAAATTGAAAATATATTAAATAAAACTCTCGTTATAGTAAATAAAACTACATTATACAAGATCAATTTTAATATTTAATTCAAAATTAAAAATGACAATGCTTCATATTTAGAACGTCAAAGTTCCATAGCCGAGTGGCAATAAAGGGAATCCCTATAGATTTATTTGCCTCTGCTTACCCTAATATATGCAGGATAAAGAATGAAGCATAACATATATTTTAATAACCGTGATCGTGTTTATTTCCAGATGGTCCATATAGCGTAGATAAAGTGTGTTTATCTTGCGCAACCAGGTGTGAAGACTTCAAATTTTACTAAACAATATTTTCAGTATCTGTTTTGTATATTTTTTGAAGCACAACATTTGGCTGTAAGTGCAATGTTTTGGATTCGGTTCCCGCTAGAAGGAATAAGTACCTAACTTTTGTTTCCTTCGTCTGGTAACAAAACAAAACGCGGCGTTGAATTCCGCCGCTCTAAACGCATGTCGCAAAATTCAAGCGCAAATTGGGCGATACAGTGTCTTAACACTAGGTTCTTTCTGCTTTACTGCTCCCTCTTCCCCCTGCCCCTTACATATGCGGGATACAACGTGTCACTAAGATAAAATATTTTGTAAATATATTAAAAATATATTCATACATTTTTCTATTATTATTCACGTATTGTAATAAAATAAATAATCATAAGCTATAAATAATGAAAGTTTTATTTAAAAAATATAATGTAGGTGACATTCGCTGGTTTTAAATGCCTTTATCTCCATTTTTAACCGGCTTCTTAATTCTTATTTCACAGGCAACAAAAGCAATTTTTTTTCATTTGGGGACCGATTTTATAAAATATTTCTTTCTTTGAAAGAACGTACTTTCCAATCCATCCCATAACCACCAAGACAGGATCTGATCATGGATTTTTAGAGAAATTCTCGTATTTTATAGGCACGTACTATATGTTTCATAAAATTTCTAATTATAATCATATATTTGTTTCTTGTAGTCATCATCTGATGCGTTGCTGAGCTGATTTATATTTTAATATATTTTTAAAATATTTTAGTATTCTTTCCACTATTTTACTATTCAAGGGTTGTCTGCGAGAGATTGCCACTTGCAATAAGACCTTTTGCGTCCTTTTTATTTGTTTTTTCCATTCTATATTATATTCTACTGAATTAAGAGCTAAATCAAGCTAGATTCATATGAAATGATAATATGTCCCCAATATCAAATTTGTCAAAAAATGGGAAATGAAGTATCTTGACACTATATTTCCTCTGCCTACCTTGCTATATGCGGGATGCAGCGTTAAGTTGTAAAAAATATATAATTAAAATAAAAAAATCCTAGGGTTGTATTTAATTAATAACTATTGCTAGAGGCCGATCGTGGCGCAGCGGCACGAGGTGTGACTGCAAAATTCACGCGATGCCTCCAGAATTCGGCAGAAAGTGGGGAACGTAGTGTCTTACCACTAGGTTCCCTCTGCCTACCCTGCTGTGTGCGGGATACAGCGTGAAGCTGATTTAATTTGATTTTTTTTATTGCTTTTATCAAGATACTGTTAACTACGTTGTAATTTGTTAGGATATTGTAATATGATATGCAAGTAAAATTACTACGTGTATGAAATAGACTGCATCCATGCATATAATTATGTAAAATAAAAATACAGAAAAGTGTACTAAGTTGATTTTACTAGCTTTTCAACATTTATTTTTAACTTCACTCTGTATCCCGCATATAGCATGATAGGCAGAGGGAATATAGCGTCAAGACACTACCGTTAAAACACTCCGCTCACCACGTGTCGTCAAAGTTTTGATTAATTGACGGATAATGTATTTAATTTACTGTACAAAAAGAATCTTTGTGGATCAAAATAAAAATAGAAGTCGACTAATAAAAATAAAAAAGCGGTGGTATCTTATAGAACATAATTTTTATATGGATTTTGAATGTAGAGTACTCTGTTTTACATTTACATATGCATATTATATAAATAATTTAAAGATATTTGGCGGCAAAAACCATTTATATATAAGTGTTTCCATGGTTGTGAATCAAACCTTCGACCCATTGTTCTAAGAGTTGTCGGATAGTCAAATTCACCTCGCCCACTGTTATCAAATTCTTCATAGATTCCCTCCTGGGGGTATTTTCATGAACTACTTCTAGTCATCAATTAATTTTATTAGAAAGGACTTTTTGCCGGGAAATCTAACGTATTACTACTTAATGTAAGTAGATATTGCACGCTTGCGTGCTATTAAAAATAAATCAGGCGTGAATGATTAAAAAACTTGAACACTCATTACATGTTCATATAAAAAATATTGGTGTTGAAGTATAAATATTAATGACTAGAGGGCGCGCGCGGCTTCGCCCGCTTATTAGGAGTGAATTCTAAAAAAACCACGAAACACGTGTTCAATAAAATATTTTTAACGATTTTTCAGGCAATTTAAAGATTTTTCCATATAAACTTTCAACCCCTTATTTAAACATTTAGGGGGTGAATTCTTAAAAATCATGAAACACATGTTCAATGAAATATTTTTAAGAGTCTGAATTTCAAATTTTATAAAAATCGGTACAGATTAATTTTTTTTTCCATACAAACTTTCAACCCCTATTTCATCCCTTTAGGGTTAAAATTTTTCAAATTCCCTTCTTAGTGGATGTCCAGAATATGAAAATAAACATCTGCCCAAATTTCACGTTTCTACCATCAGCGGTTACGGCTCTGCGTGCGTCTTACCTCAGTCAGTCAGCACAAGTCCTTTTATATATATAGATTTAGAATATCGATACAACTACCTAAATATCATCATATCATATTAAAATATCGATCGTTCGATTCGGGAAACAATAGCTTTACGTTTTCAGAATAAAATGGATATATATATGTACATACTCAGTTGGGGTCGTTTAACTATACAGGCGATGGTTGCTACAAATTTAAATAATATTCGCGTGATGATACGATTGATTTCAATTCATGAAATAAAAAGTTACATTTCCCAGTTGAATAGTAAAAAACCTTAATTTTCTGTTATTATACACTATACACACAAGCATGATCAAATATTCTTTTTTATTACTTCTAATAAATTTATTTCATATATATATTTATTTGAGTCTAGTCGTGGAGCAGCGGCACGAGGTGTGACTGTAAAACCGACTGGTTGTGGGTTCAATTTATATGTATTGTCCTATGTATATAATATTAACCAAAAAAAATAGAAACAAAGATTACGATGTAAATTTATTATACTAACCTTATCTCTATATATAATAAGACAGTAAAAATATTTTGTCTGTACATTTAGTAATTTTGACTGAAATCGATAGAGGGACACTTAAAAAGAATAATAGAAAGCAAAAATATTTTTTTTGAATATCTTGTCTGTCTGTCGATATGTATGGTCACTTTTTTTCTGAAAGTACTAAATCGATTTACTTAAAAGTTTCACCAATTGCTTTGTTTTAACTCAATTTAACTACTAAAGTTTGGTTCATCAAAATCGGTTCATTAAAAAATGTTATCGTCATTTGAATGAACTCAAGGCATTAGTTTGCCTGCGAATGTTATATAGCAATCGCGCTGGTAAGATTCCTGGCTAAAGAATGACATTCGAAACGTCTTGGTTATATGACTGTTGATAAAAATATATATTTTTGAAGCACTATTATACAATATTTTATACAATAAAGTAAACAAAATTGAATTGTTAGTGGAGATTACCTTCATAAATCATAACAGTTAAGTTTAAATCGTAATTAATTCAACACAGAGATAAAGAACGATTTGATCTTCAAAGAGATATCAAGCAAATACATAGATTATTTGGTTCGTTCGTTCGTTTCAAATAAATCTATATAAAAATACCTAAATACATCCTTTCTACGTGTACTCTGTAATAACTACATATTTACCAATTGTACATTTAGCTAATAATATATGTAACTAATTTAAAAACTGTACAGGAGTTAATATGCAAACATTACAGTTATTTTACAAAGAATATTATGAATCCTTACTCATATCAATAATTTAACATTTAAGGCTGTGTATGAAGCAGTACATTAAATTATTAAGTGACAACATCACATTTAACAGAGCTTTAAAAAACATAACATAGATAAAAAGAACGTAATGTTACAAAAATATATACATATATATACATATAACAAATAATTCGCTTTATTTATATTTTATGAATATCAAATATCAACATTGGTCGTACTTTTTGGTTCGAAACAATCAAAAATTCTTATAGAAATTACGATAATGTTGTAAAAAAATCATATTAGAAGTCATTATAGTTGTCAATCAATTCTGCTTATTAAATCAATAAGGGGCCGTTCAAGTATTACGTAAGCAGTTTTTTTGCAATTATTGACCCCCTCCCCCCCCCCCCCTATGACATCAAAAATAAGCAATCCTCTTACAAATATTTCATTGAAAACGTCAAAAATAAGCAAACCCAAGAGACCCCCCCCCCCCTCTATAGTGCTTACGTAATACTTGAACGGCCCCTAATCATGTATTTTAAGCGGGCTAAGCCGTGGGCGGGCCGCTAGTATTATATATAATTTAAAAATAGACATTAAAGATAGAAACGAAGTGGTCATATCCCATGTAGCAGAG
Source organism: Heliconius hermathena (assembly GCA_013403705.1). NCBI lineage: Eukaryota > Metazoa > Arthropoda > Insecta > Lepidoptera > Nymphalidae > Heliconius > Heliconius hermathena. Next base: position 350,744 of record JAAIXJ010000122.1, on the reverse strand, counting down.
GTTATGACCACTTCGGTTATACCTTCCATATTCCCAACCCACTATCCTGCGACAGGCCCATACGATTTCACTAAAACAAAAAAGAAATTATGAAAAAATATTGTAAAATAATAAAATTGTAATAAAAATTAAAAGATATTCAGTTAAAAATGTAAAAAAAGCAGTCTTAAAATATATGGATCTAGATTAATGTCTAGTTATAATCCTAATTTATGCAGCAGAAAAATATAAAATAAAATTAAATATGAAAAAAGATACGGACCACGTGTCTGTAGTGTTTAGTTAAAATAATAATAAAAAACGCCTTATACGTAATTGTAATAATACAAACAAATAAATAAACAATAGATATATTGCAAATGAGGACGCACGCAGGCACGCAGTGATTCCATTATCTTTCATCATTTCATATTTATTTTATATTATTTTTTTCGGTTAGGGGAACTCAATTGACAGTGCCTTAAAATTGAACGGAAAATGGAGAGCTGTAAATTCTTTGTTTACTTTGCTGTATGCGAGCAATGCGTAAAGCTAAACAAGTTTGACTCGAACTCGCGCACGAAGGGTTTCCTTCTATTATCTATAAAAATGGCAAAAGAATCATGTTTATTGTATTGGAGCATCCTTAAATATTCACTTAATTATGTTTTTTAGAATTTGTTGTTATAGCGGCAATATAACTAAATCATCTGTAAAAATTTTAATTGTGTATCAGGGTCAATGAGATACAGTCTGGTGACAGACAGGCGGACGGAGAGCAGATTCTTAATAATAGGGTATTGTACTCTTTGGGTACGGAACCCTAAAAAGATTGATGAAAATTTATTAACATTATCCTGAAAAATATAATTATATAATTTTTATATAGTTTTGTTCTATAAGTTTATAAAGTTATAATTTTTCGTCTTATACAACTTTATAATGGAACGAATCGTTTGAAGTGGAATTCAAAATAAATTAGTTGTTACGTTATACCGTATACTGTTAATGTGCTTCTTTCACTTCGGTTTAGTTATTAGTTAACTTTTCTTCTTTAAAATATGGATACAATTAATTTTAAAATTAACGATATTGAATATTCCGGTAAGTAAATAATTGGTAAAGTAGTTATTAGAAGACTATAGTATAAAATTATAAATTCTTTAAAAGTTTATGCACTTAAGTTCCTCTTAAATCAATTTTGGCAAAAACTTATGTATTTTAAATTGAGTAGACAAATATATATAAATGTATATATGTAATAAAATAATAAAAATATATGATATATATATAAACTACACAAACATGAATAAAACTATAAGCACATACTCGTATAAATACTAAGGGTCGCAATATCGGACCAATCAAGCAAAACCGGGATTTTCGATATTGACTTAAAAAAAATTTTTGTGCCGTGTGATCCCGGCTTAGAATACGATTATCCTGGTACTGGTGGAGGCGACTAAAAAACGTGTGGTAGAGTCACGTCGCCAGCAATGGCAACACGCATGGGCAGACTCGACCGGATCATTACCACCCCCGGCATTTAAAACCGGTGTTAAGTAAGTGGCTTTATGCCACTGCGTTTCGCATCAGGTAATGCCGGGCTCCGGCGCCCAACCCACCTTAAAAGCAGGCAACACACTTATAGCTCCACTGGTGTTACACGAGGTCGTGGGCGGCGGTAACCACTTACCATCAAGTGACCCGAACTCTCGTTTGCCTTGTCTTTTCCATAAAAAAAATCCCGGGATGCCGGTTTTTTCAATATTGTTGGGATTTGACAAAATTTGTAATTATTCAACCCTATTCTTATTTTTAGAGTTAAGTTAGGAGGGTATTTTAGGGAAGTAGTAAATTAAATGATATTTACTAAATAAAACATTTTTAAATTATAATAAACAATTTAATAATAAATCATTTTAGTAATAATATTTATCAAATATATTATAAAAAAAAATTATATTATATAATAATTTGCTACCAAAATAAGATATTTATTGTTGTAGTTGTATATTATTTAACATATTCAAAACAAAAAAAAAATTATAATATATTAATCGACATTAACAAAAAAAATCAAAACTAACAAGCTCGCTCTCTACTTGTTGGAGGAATATTTATTAAATTGTTGTACGCCAAATTGAGGTATTTTCCTCTAGATCCACCGTTTTCGTAAAGAGTCATTTCTATTTTTATTGCAGTATCTAGGTCGGTGTTAAGGATTGCTGTGGATAGAGTGTTTTCCATTTGCTTTTGAACGGCCATTTCTAACTGTTTTTCAGCGGCACTGAAGGACAATCATCATTTTTGTCTTCATAGGAAGAAATAGTACTGTAATTCATGGATTCTGAGCCAAAATTGTTACCAATCCGCACAACATTCACAATATTCTCTCTCATCTCTGTGCAATCTGGCCTTAAAAAGACATCAGAGTATTCGATGGCTGAATCGAAATATTTTTTAGGATTATATAAGTATTTTAATGTGAAGGCCACCAGCAGCCTTCGTTTCTTAATTCTTTGTTTTAAAGAGCTGCTAAGGTCACGAACAACTGTATCATGTTGCATAGTATCTAATTTATTAAACACAAACACCAAAACAGCGTCAGCACTTATGAGGCTAGCGGTCCTCTTGCACAGTTCCTCGATCATAGCTTTAAGTATTTCAAATACTCTGCTAAGATCAGCCAGACGTCTGAATTCATTTTCAGATAATTCTAGATCAATTTTTAAATCTAGCGGTGCCTATTGGATCGGAATTTTAAGCTTCATAACTCTTTCCAACATATCTGCTAAACTGTTCCATCGTGTTCTACAATCTAAAATCAAATTAACTTCAATCATTTCCTCCCTCACATATTTCTGCAGTATATCGTTTTTTGTTGATCACTTCCTAAAAAGTTTTGCAACTTTACGAACTTTTTCTATTAATTCATTGAAAATCAATTCATTTTGCTGATTGGTTGTCATAGTAACATGAAAACCATCATTGTCATCATCTTCATCATTATCTGAACCAAGACTATCGTCCGCTATTGCATTCAAATGAGATTGAATATTTTCATTCATTTGAAACAAGACATCTAATATTGTGAGCTGTATGTCATGAGCAAGACATTGTTGATGAGAAAGTGCTACATCACGGCCAAAGGCTACCAACACAGAAGGCCCATCAGTTGCAGTCAGACTACGTCGTCTTTTAAAGATATTTCGAATGATAACAGTTCTTTTTCGAGTAACTGTAAGCAAGTTGTGGCTAATAAAACAAAACACAAATATAACGACACAGACGTGTATAACGATTAACGACTTGCAATAATGAAGTGCAATAATGACACCTGGAACATCGACGGGCAAGAACAGCGTGCAACAACGACGTGCAACAAAGACCTGCAACGAGAAAATACGGTATTCGTGCTTTCACTGGTTGGGCCGGCCAAACTCGGTTAATGTCGTAAAATTTCGGGTTTTGAGGAAAACTTATCGCTTACTTTTGTCGATGTATGTTACGTACCATTGTATATCTTAACGAAGCTTGGATTTAATAGCAGGCACGTTTTAATTCGAATAACTAACTTTTAACTTTGTAAAAGAGTAGAGGCCGGTCGTGGCGCAGCGGCACGAGGCGTGACTGCAAAATCGACTGGTTGTGGGTTCGATCCCCACTCGAGGAGATGAAATATTTACTTAAATTTATATTTCCATTTCTTCGCTCTGGTGTCGAGGTTAAGCGCGGCGTTGAGTTCTGCCACTCAACACGCAATGCCTCCAGAATTCGGCAGAAAGTGGGGAACGAAGTGTCTTAACACTAGGTTCCCTCTGCCTACCCTGCTGTGTGCGAGATACAGCGTGAAGCTAATTTAATTTAATTTTTAACTTTGTAAAATCCGAAAGTATCGAAAATCCCGGTTTTTTGTAAAACTAAAACCGCAATTTTTAAGATATAATTTTTAAGATATATTTGGTCCAGAATCCCGGAATTTTTGAATCCCGTGATCCCGGATTGCGACCCCTAATAAACACATATACAAAATAACATTTTTACAAAATACGTTGACATATATAAACAATATAATATATTATAGTAAAAGAAAATTAGCGAAATAATATAATTCAAGGTACATAATAAGCAAATGGTATTATTTATTAACTCTGTTCAATAAAGTGTGCTTTTAAGCGTTTCTCAAAAATGTGGATGAATTTGCTCTCCTGAATTTTATTAGATAGCTTATTCCAGATTAAAGCAGCATATACTGAAAACGATTTCTTACCAAATTTTGTATTGCGTATTGGAATGTCAAAGGTGTGCGTTAGGCAAGCACGTCTGGATCGGGTGGAATCACGAAGTAGGAAGAATCGAAAGTGTAGATAAGGAGGGGAAAGAAGATTACTGAATATGTTAAAAAATACAGAAAGGACATGCATACCTCGACGAAGTCAGATTGGAAGCCAATTAATTTGAGCACGAAAATGGGAGACCTAATCGTACTTTCACAAATAAAAAATGAAACGTATTGCTATATTTTGTTGACGCTCTAACTTATTACAGTAGCTCCTCAGTTACATCCAAATAGCAAAGATTGTGCAAGCATAATTTTTGAAGGGAAGAAAAAATTGGAAACGCGTGAGAAAATGGTAGGAGAAATGCATACGTTTGCTAACTTCGTTGATATGAGCTACCCATGACACGTAACAATCTATAATTAAACCCAAGTTTTTGACTTTATCATTAAATGGAATTCAATCACCCGCTGCTGATTTCCAATCAATTCTAGATCTTAGTATGCCACTATCACGCCTGCTTGCTTGTATATATTATATTTTGTAATAAAAAACACACCAAAATAACAAAGATTTCTAATTTCCATCTGAATTATATATAAAAAAAATATTTAAATTACTGTATAAATACTATCAGCTTAGTTACGCCAAATTAGATAATAGGTCTTCTACGCCAAATTATAAAAAACATTACAATTTATAAGTTTGGCTCCAAAGAAAGTCCAAATACTTATATTCTTATCATAAAAATACGTCTCAATTTTGAATTCGATTCAAAGATCTCTAGCTAGCTTAGAAAACAGATTAGTCATCCACCATTGCAACCTCAATTTAATCAAATTAAATATACTTTTAACAGTTGGCAATGATGTAGCTTCCACAACTACTTTGTTGGAGTTTATCCGTAGTACCCTAGAGCTTCGCGGCACCAAGTATATGTGTTTGGAGGCTGGTTGTGGTGCTTGCATTGTCACAGCCAAAAGGAGTGCCCAGGATAATCCAATAAGTGTCAATGCGGTATGTTTAAGTTAAGCTGGAGACACAAAAACTTATTTTCTTTATCTAGGGTTGCCGTGACTACGTTTTCTACTTGGGTATCTACAATCTCCGTTAATTGAAAATCATTTTACTTCCGGTCACGGTTCTGGTTAGTGTTTTAAAAATATTGATCTTTGTATTTAATTAGAGCCTGTCATTTTGTGTGTTTTTTGTAAAAAGATTTTTTAAATAAAAATAATTGATCATTACGAAATAATCGAATCAGTTCAATATTTAAACAAATTATTCCGATGAGCAAAGTTTGAGCTAATGTGGCATAGTGGAGAGCGTCGAACTGCAGCCGCAATGGTTCAAGAATGGAAACCTTAGTGGAATAATAATTGCATTAACATTATACTTATTTCCAAGTGCTCGTAAGATAAACTGCGGCGTGGAGTTCTGCCACTGAACACATGACGGTTAGATATAGGTGAAAAATGGAGATCGAAAAGTCTTCTTAATCCGAGTGCCAAATGGTATTTTTTAGAAGTTAAAATAGTCCACATACGGTGCTGCAATGAAGGTTATATGATATAAAAATAAGTTAAATTGTATAGATCCAGTAAAAGTGATTTGAAAAAAGTACTTATATGATTATTAATGAAAAAAAAGGCCGAACAAAAATATATTTTCAGCAAATTAATTATAATACATATAATATATTACAAAAACGGAATAGAATTATCTACATTTGTAGTAACATCGATTAATAACCGAATTGTATGCCTGCATAAATGTCATTTTATAAATCAAGATAAAGCTTAAAATTATAATCAAATGCTGTTTTTCAAGTTTCATTTGTACATTTTTTTAGGTTTATATTTTTGTTTACGCTGCTGGTACATAAATCGTCGACCAAAGCAATGTTAATCTATAATTGTTCCATGTACAGTGCTAGTGTTTTCCGTGGGACGCAGGTTAAAAACAATTGTTACATTTTACCTAAAATATTTTATTCTTATCACAGTGTATGACCCTAATAACATCATGTCAAGATTGGGATATAACGACCATAGAAAAGATCGGCAACCGGTTGGATGGCTACCATCCTATACAGACAACTCTTGCTGCGAACAATGGTTCTCAATGCGGATATTGTAGTCCGGGATGGGTCATGGCTTTGTATAGGTTATTTTATTTATTATTTTAAAATAATTTTATGCATCTATTTCTCTCTTATTTGTATCTGATTTCATTTAAATATTAAATTATAAATAAAACATAATAATCAATTTATATAAATCGAAGAAAATAACTCATAATTATTTTCTTCCACGAATTCTTCTACTTTTTAAGGTTGAATAACTTTTTAGCTTTAGGTAGAGTAAATTAGATATAAATTAGAATTAAAATCAAATATTGTGTTTTAGTTTACTAAAAACAAAGAAAATGACAATGCTAGAAATAGAACAGGCCTTTGGGAGTAATGTCTGCCGATGTACCGGATACAGACCAATTTTACAAGCATTTAAAAAATTTGCTTTAGATGCACCAAATCCTTTCGAGATTCCAGATATAGAAGATTTAAAATTATGTGATAAAACTGGTAAAATATGTTTCAAAGACGAATGTGATAAATCTGATTGGTGTGTTGTAAACAAAACCGAAGTACATAGTAAAATGAAATACATACTTCTAAAGGACCATAAAAATTGGTACAGAGCAGAAACGATATCTGATATATTTGATATTTGGCAAGAAATGGGCACAGAATCTTATAGGCTGATTAATGGAAATACAGGCAAAGGTAATGTTTTCCATATCTTACATCAAACATTTATTTGAAAAGCAATTTTGTTAAAAGCAAAATATTACCAAAATGCATTTTACTAATTAACTTTGAAATGACGCCAAATAACGGGAGGCTACTGGTGTAGCCTACAGAATATCGCCCAAATTCAAGGGGTTGATATACAAGTTAAAGACCGTGCAAAGTGGAATAGGTTGAATAGAAGATAGACCTTGGCAAAATTTACCAGGCAAAGGCCAGGAGGAAAGAATCAACAGTAATTATCACTTTTACCGACAGGCACATTTATTGAATTACATAATTTTTTACATAATTTTTTAGTAAGTTAACAAAATTATTCTTTCTAAGTAAATTATAATAAATTTCAGGTGTTATCCCAATATTAGAATATCCAAATATTTTAATAGATATTTCGGGGCTAACAGAACTAAGAGGATATTATATTGATCAAAATTTAGTTCTTGGTGCTGGAACGACACTCACGGACACCATAAATATATTTTCAACGCTCGCAAATCTTGATTATTTTAACTATCTAAGCGCTTTTGTTGAACATTTAAATTTGGTAGCCCATATTCCTGTTAGAAATGTAAGTATATTTTTTTCAGGTTTACGCCATCTCCAGCATATAAGACGATTATATGTAAACGAAACCTAATATGAGGTTAGCGTACACCGTTTCCCACTTTCTGACAAATTGTCAAAGTGGTGTAATTTGATATTTTTAGTGAATAAAGAATCCACAAACGACGAGATTACCCGCTGAGCCACGACGGTCTCGGTGTTCAATATAATAATAAATCCGTAGACTATTTACCCTCCACACTGGTTAACTAAATAATTGTTAAAGTAGTATAAAGTAAATTATTATTACTTAGCCGCACTAGTAAGACATGATGCGGTGTTAAGTTACGCAACTTAACCTGCAAAATGCGCCGTGGAGCTCTGCTATTCAACGTATTATTTTTCGAATTGGAACGAAAACTGAAGAACGACATGAGTTGTCATTAAGTTTTTTTTGTCTGCTTTGATCGGCGGGATACACCTTGAAGCTGTAAAAATACTTCTCTATGTTTATTTACTTATTACCCGATATATCTAATATTATAGTTAAAAAGTAATGATTACATATTGAATATTTTCAGATAGGAACATTAGCAGGAAACTTGATGTTAAAGCATCAAAATCCTAATTTTCAGTCTGATATATTCCTTTTGTTGGAAACTGCCGGAGCACAGTTGGTTATATGTAAGTTACGTAGAAAATAATTAATTTATAATATTTTAAACATATGTAAGAGTAATAAGAAATAATAATAAATTTATCACATTTACTGTTTTATTATATTTTGTTGAGATTAAGAATTTATTTATTAATAACTATTGATAAATAAATAACTATTAATTATTGAATTCTTAATAAATTAAATAAAAATTTAAATATGTCCTGAAATCCGTCGAAAAAAATGCTAATCTGTGATACTAGGTTTCCTCTATCTACCCTGCTGTGTGCGGGAGATAGTATAAAACTAAAAAAATGTACGATCAATAATTGTAAGGTTGAAATATTATAGATTCTTCAATATAGTTTTATGGAAACGACAATCAAAGGTTTTTCAAAATATTTTGACGGATTTACTTTTTATTCAATAATTCTTTTTTTTATAGTATATTCTTATGAATCAAGCAAAATACTGACGATGCATGATTTTCTCGTAGAGGACATGAGAGGAAAAATTATATTTAGTATCATTTTGCCGCCTTTGAATATGGACCATAAAGTCGTCACTTTTAAGGTAGATTTATATACTCACCCATTAAAAATGATAAGTCAGTTAAGACTTTAAAAACTAGTTAAGACAAGCCGCAGTATTGGGTTCCGCTTATTAACACGCAATGTCTCAAAAAATAGGCATAAAATGGAGAACGGAGTGTTTTAACACTGGAGTAACTTTCCCTTCCCTGCTTAATGTTATGCAGTGGATATAGCGTGAAACTAAAAAAATACTATTATAGTATACAAAACTAAAAATCAACTTTTTTCAACTAAACATATTAATATGACGATTGTAAGGAGCATACATTCAATATGCTTAACAGGTCACCTTTCAATTCTATCATCAGACCAGCGTGATGGTACTATTATATATTTTTATAGTGTCATCTAATTAACACATAGTGGCCAAGTTTCATGATGATACAACAATTACTACCATGATTAAAAAGTTAAGTAAAATTGTCATTTAAAACTCCTGTTGATATAACTATCTATAGTACGGGAGCTGAAGAGGGGACATTCGGGATTCACTCGAGCGTCGTAGAGACCTATTGGGTTGCGAAGCTTAGATGATAATAAGAAAAAAATGTCATACATTACATATCTTTTCATCAGTGGGGTGAGCGGCTATAGATTTTCAAAAATGTAAAAAAAACTGTTGCATGGACATACTCGAGCGAGATATTCATATAATTCCCTACGTATTCTTAAAAATAATACGTAGTAGGAAATATGTTAATTTAACTGTTTCCGTGATGAAGGTGGTCGTACGTAAGAGTTGAAAATGAAAAAAAATCATTGAGCGTGTCAGATTTTCTAAGGGGATGTTGTGAACCTGAAAAAAGGTCTTGTATAATAATCTGACGGTTTGGATGTGACGCAAGCTCGCAACCATTGTTGGAATGAGCAAAAAAAAAAATCATCATTTTGGAATACTCAAGTGCGTCAGATTACGATATATATGATTCATTTTCATCCCCTAGACGTGGTATCTCATAATCCGACGATTATCTGAAGGAACTTGCTTAATCTGACAATTATTATTTTTTTTTTATATAAATAAAATAAACAAATCAGCTTTACGTTGTATCCCACACACAGTAGGGTAGGCAGAGGGAACCTAATGTTAAGACACTCGGTTTCCCACTTTCTGCCAAATTTTGAAGGCGAAAAATTGAGTGTTGAGTGGCAGCACTTAACGCCGCGATTTTGCCTCGATACCAGAGCGAAGAAATGAAAATACAAATTTAAATAAATATTTCATCTCCTCCAATGGGGATTGAACCAGTTAGTTTTACAGTCACACTCTGTGCCCCTGCGCCACAACTGGCCTCAATTTTTTTAATTAAATAATAATAATAATAATTGAACGTAATCAATTAAAAAGCTCAAGAAATAGAATGTAAATAAAAGAGTGTATGTTTTAAGTAGAAATATTACAAGTTTATAAGAAAATAATTGATTTTTTTTAGAACTGTAAATTTAGAATAGTCTAGGTTATATATGGGTCTAATATTTGGTGAGAGTACGTAACCGAGTACAAGGAATCCCCAATATATTTATTAATCTGCCGCACTCGAGTAAATCCCGAAAGTCCCCTCTTCGCCTCCCGTACTACTATAAATCATTTGCCAAGTCTGTTTATCAAAAGATTTAATTATCTACGTGCACATGTTTTTGTAAACATCCAAAAGTTAAGATCTTTGATTTTCACGAATACATTTTAAATGAAACTATTTAACCGAATTAATCGCGTATATTTAGTATTATATATTTTTGGCAACGCGACGTTTCGAACACTTTGCAGTAGTTCGTAGTCAATGGTAGACTGGACGGCATTCGTCTATCAGTCGACATAATTATTATGTCGAACTACCGCCAACGATTTAATAATTGCCTTACGAACTGCCCTGGATTCCTGCAGAATGAGCTAGTTTGTATTTGGATTTCATTTTGTTATAAAAAATAAAAAAAATGGTGCCTTCTTGTACAGTCAGCTGTTTAAGTCATATTTTAATTTTTTTTCCGAGTTTTTTACAAAAATATATACAAATAACTATATATATTTATTAACATAGATCCAAACTAACTAGTAAAAGTAAGTTATTCACGATTTCCTACAATTAACTAACAATTTCATTACTTTTAAAAATAAGGTCTTTTTACACTCATTATATGTAATTCTTTATAGTTCTTAAGGATTTAAATGAGTAAATGTATCATAATGTTAATTTATATTTTAATGTACATAATTATGTACTGAGATAAAAATGTACACAAAATTAAATATGTCAACAGCTTATAGAATAAACTTTGCCTTACCTTATTAGACAAATATGTTATTAAATTGCTAAGAAATACCTATTTTTAATACTACAATGATTGTAAAACAAATTCTTACTTTTTGTTTTTCAGATCACCCCTCGATCGCAAAACGCACACGCAATAGTCCATGCCGGTTTTAATTACAAATTAACCCACAACAGTACAGTTCTAAATTGCAGAATAGTATATGGTGGCCTTTCAGCAATATTCAATAGAGCTTTCAAAACAGAACAATATTTAATAGGCAAAACTTTATTCGATAATGAAACTTTGCAAAGTGCTTTGAGACTTTTAAATGAAGAAGCAGTAGTTGTTGAGAATTTACCGGAGTATCCTGTGCAGTATAGACGACAATTGGCTCTGAACTTGTTTTATAAGGTATTATTTAAGTCATTAAGTTAGACCAGTCATGGTGCAGCGGCACGAAGTGTGACTGTAAAATCAGTCGGACCGGTTGTGGGTTCGATCCCCACTCGAGGAGATAAAATATTTTATTTACATTTATTCTTCCAGAGCTCGGCGGATAGTAGGGAACAGAGTGTCTTAATACTAGGTTCCCTCTACCTTCCCTACTGTATGCGGGATATAGCGTGAAACCGAAGAAAAAAATTACATCTTTGTTACATTTTATTTTTTTATTCTATATCTTAAAATTTGTAGGGCATAATTACTTTATGTCCACCGGGCAAATTACACCCTCGTTATCGTTCCGGTCCGGTAAAGCTACATGAGGCACGGCCACTTTCGGATGGTATTCAAGTATTCACTACTGACCCTTCCATTTGGCCTTTAAATCAACCAATACCTAAAGTTGACGGTTTGGTAAGTGACAAATTTAATAAAGTTATAATATAAAACAGGAGAAATAGTATTATAAATTATTATAATTCATAATAACTTTTAGCCATGAATATTTAATTTAAAATTTTTTAATTAGTTTGTTTTTCATATTTCTACATTGTTAGTATATACATATGTATGCATATACTAATATATGTGAGTATGTAAATATAAAAGTATTTTTATTTATATGAAGTTCGATTTTTAGTCGCTACACTCTTTAATTTTTGTCACAGCACTTTGAACTTTTGTGTATCCTCCTGAATAGTGTTGAACCCGCGAGGGAAGTGGTCGTTTTTATGATTTTTATTGTCGTTTTTATGAAACACATTGAAAATGCAGATTTAGCATGCATAATGGCGATTGTTTTTTTGGATTACGAGTCCATGATAGTAGTAGTAACTAGTATCTACAAAAATTTAAATCAAAGCTGTAGCATCTGCCGACGAGCTGACTGAACAGTTTATTTTATTCAATATTTATTTTGCGATTTCCAATTACTTAAGGTTGCTTAGAAGAATCCCTATTTAAGCGTGAAGGTCGCCAATAGTACATGGACTTTTTACATGATGTATTTCCTTGAATTTCTTTTAGGTGTATAGAAAACGTATAAAATTTTCTTTTAGGTGTACAAAAAACATTTTTTATTACTATTATTAATTCGGGGCCAGTTGTGGCGCAGGGGCACAGAGTGTTAATGTAAAATCGACTGGTCACAGCAATATGCCTTTCCACATCCATCTCGTATCTTCCAACGCGATAGGAAGTATGTTACTTCTCAAGTATACCACTTCATTCACTTGTTCTTATACCTTACTATTTACACTGGTCATGCATTCCGCCCTTTCTTCATTTCTTTCAACTGTCAGAACCTTTGTCTTATTCGAATTCAGACTTGATCATTATTTTCAGTCTACGTTCAGAGTGGTGACTGAATGCATGCAGCTCGCATTCTGATGATGCAATGAGCACTGCATAATCTGCGTACAGCCTTGGAGACAGATATCGTAATACAAATAAATAATGAATTGAAATGAATTGAAATTTGAGGCCAGTCGTGGCGCAGCGGCACGAGGTGTGACTGTAAAATCGACTGGTTGTGGGTTCGATCCCCACTCGAGGAGATGAAATATATACTTAAATTTATCTTATAATTTATAATTTATATTTCAATTTCTTCGCTCTGGTGTCGAGGTTAAGCGCAGCGTTGAGTTCTGCCACTCAATACGCAATGCCTCCAGAATTCGGCAGAAAGTGGGGAACGGAGTGTCTTAACACTACGTTCCCTCTGCCTACACTGCTGTGTGCGGGATACAGCGTGAAGCTGATTTTATTTATTAATTGTTAAATATGTATATATAAAATATGTATATCTAGTAAATAATAAGGTCAATCTTCTTTAAAATAGAGAGATAAATTTTTAAATTCTTACATTTTTTAGATTCAGTGTGCAGGTGAAGCAAACTACACTGAAGACTTACCCTCACTTCCTCGTGAAGTATTTGCCGCATTTGTTCTCACAACGGTTCCTCTCGGCACAATTGAAAGCATAGATCCTAGCAAGGCTTTGGTAACTATGATTTTTTTATACTTTACACATAAATCTTATCAGTTGCTGGTTATCAATGTTATCAATTACTAGTTATTTTAAATCTTTGCAGGAAGAACATGGCGTCATAGCGTTTTATTCGTCCTCTGACATTCCAGGATTGAACAGTTTTACAGTACCTTCCCCTGGTGATTTTAATATAATCTTTAGCTATGAAGAGCTACTTTGCAATGGCGAAGTCAAATTTTATAATCAACCGTTAGGTATAATTGTTGCTGATTCTTATGATAAAGCACAATTTGCTACTAACTTAGTTAAGGTCACTTATAGTAATGCAAAACCACCTGTATTTGACGTTAAAATTGCAAAATATGATCCCAGTAAGATAAACTTGTACAAATCTTTTGAACCTACAAGAATAGGAACTGATATTGACAAAGTAATAAAAGATGAAAACACAATATATGGGCAATATCATTTTTGTATGGAAAATATAGCTGCTATCACTGTTCCCACCGAAGAAGGGTTGAAAGTATACGCAACTACACAATGGGCCAATTTAATACAGATGTCTTTATCTAAAGTCTTGAACCTCGATCAAAACAGGTAAGTAAAGCTTTTGAATAAATTGATAATAAACATATCGATAATGAAAATATAAAAATAAAATGTTACAATATTTGATAACATTAAATTAATTATTAAGTAATGGAAATAGTACCTTAGCTTCACAATGTATCCCAAGTGGGTTAGCTAGAGAGAACGGAGCGCCAAACGCTACATTCTATGCATACCTTTTTTGCCTCATCCATTGTCATCAACCTGTCTTTAAATGCTCTCCGGAGGGGTCCTCATATTATTTCCTCCAGTATCTTTAATACTGTATTTTTGAAGATTATTTTATCACTCATTGGTTCGACGTGAGCAAATTCTTCTTCATTCTAAACGTGCCTTTCCATTGTGTTTGTGTTTTTTCAGCTAAGCTGACTCCGTATATCCTAAGAAGAGATTACATATCCACAGCATTCATTTTTATTTCATTCTTCTTCTATAATACCTACGTTTCGCTGCCCTATAACAGCGTCGCTACTAACATAGCATTGTGTATGAGTAATCGTGCAACTGCGCTGATGTTTCGGCAGCTCATTAATGTAGCTAATGTACCATTAAGTCCGTTACCGGCAGCAATACGTATTTCCACGCCCATCTCGTATCTTCCATTTCTATTGAACATACTTTCGTCCTTTCTTTATTTCTTAAAAAAACATCTGTCTTACTCCCAGGCTTAAACCATTATTTTTATATCCTTCTTTCAGAGTGACTAATGCTGACTAATGCCTGCAACTCGCATTCTAATGGTGCAATAATCACAGTATCATCTGCGCACAACAGGCAATTTACATTCAAGTCACCTAATTTCCCTCCCATTTCACTTTGTTTCACTCAAATAGAGGTCTTATCTTAAAAAAGTTATTATATTGAGAAAAGAATAATCGTTTTCAGAATTGAAGTTTATGTACGTCGTTTGGGAGGTGCTTATGGTCTCAAAATATCTCGGTCGTCCCAAATAGCCGTGGCATCTGGTTTAGTATCATCTAAACTAAATAGACCCTGTCGCTTTATATTACCGCTCACGAGTATGACGAGGGCCATTGGCAAAAGACTACCGTGTTCCACAAGTTTTGAGGTAAATTTAATGAGGTATATATATTTTTTTTCTTTATTATTTTATTAATTGAGGCGCAGGAGCATAAGAATATGACTGGAACGCGTTGGCTATGGGTTCGATCTCCACTCGAGGGAATGAATATTATTTATTAATATTTTCATTTCTTCGCTTAAAGCATGAGCCCAGCATTGAATTCAGCCAGTCAATGCGCAATGCCTCTGAGAATTTGATGGAAAGTGGGAAACCAAGTATCTTAACACTAGGTTCTTTCTGCCTATCCTGCTATATGCGGGATATAGCGTGAAGCTGATTTTACTATTAAAATTTTTAGTAATTATAAATTTTCTTTCAAAACCAAATCAAACTCAAAAACTTAATTTTTGGATTTGATTTGGTAATTTTCAATAGATGTTATATGATATGTAAAGATTTTTTATTATATAGTGTTTTTATCACAGATTGGAGTAAACAAAGAAGGAGTTATTCAATATCTAAACCAAGATTTATATAGCGACAATGGTTACGTTGTTGATGAACCGTTGATAAGATTAGGCCTAGATACTTACTCTAATGCCTATAGGAATGATACTTGGTACCATAAAGCGTATAATGCCATCACCGATACACCATCGAACAGTTGGTGCCGATCTCCAGGTAGGATAAAGTTTTTAAAGCGCCTCCTAGACCATGTCAAATTTCCGATTTTTATTATTTTTTAAACCTAAATTTCTTAAGTGATCAATAAGCCTTAGATAAGATTTTATACAAAAAAAAATAAGAAACATGTAAAAAAATATATTTTAACTTTTAGGAACTTTAGAACACATTTCAATGGCTGAAATGATGATAGAAAGAATAGCTTACGAAGTAAATGTAGATCCATTAAAAGTACGATTGGCAAATTTAGATACAGAAAGATATAAAGATATTGTCGATATGCTAGACACACTTAAAATGAAATCAGAATATGAAGATCGCAAAATTAAAGTTGATCAATTGAATTTCGAAAACCGATGGAAAAAGCGTGGCTTAAGATTTTCTTTTTTACGCTGGAGACCGAGTGGGCAACAATATTTTAACGTAAATTTATCAGTTTATAGCAACGATGGCTCCGTGTCAATTAGTCATGGTGGTATTGAAATAGGTCAAGGAATTAACACAAAAGCTGTACAAGTATGTGCCTATTTATTAGGTATACCAATAGACAAAATTCAAATAGTAGCACACAACACGTTTTTGTTACCTAATAATTTTTTGACTGGAGCAAGTACAACTAGTCAAAATATAACAAACGGTGTCCGAAAGTGTTGTGAAGAGCTATTACGTCGACTAGAACCGGCAAGAGCTGGACTAGTTAATCCAACGTGGGAAGAATTAATTGATCGGGCGTTGTATTTGGAGATCGATTTACAAGTGCACGGTTTCTTAAATACGGTTGATGATCAATTATTTAACGTTTTCGGTGTAACGCTTGCAGAAGTGGAGATTGATGTTTTAACAGGAGAGTCAGAAATAATAAGAGTTGATTTAATCGAAGACGCCGGAAGAAGTGTCAGTCCAGGAATTGATGTTGGACAGGTAAGGTTCAAATTGACTTTGCATTATAATGATTTTGTGTCACTGTTAAGGCGTAAGGCGATTATAAATAAAATAACCATTCTCTCTTTCTTTCTCCTATAAAGTCACCATAACAAAAACTCAAAATGTATTCCAATATATCATTTACTTTCTTAGGTGGAAGGCGCATTTATAATGGGGGTAGGTTACTGGACCTCGGAACGATTAGTGTATGCACCAACTACTGGAGAACTTCTTACCAACCGCACCTGGGAGTATTGGGTACCACAAGCCCGTGATATTCCCCAGGATTTCAGAGTGTACTTCAGAAAAGGATCTTATAGTGATAAAGTTGTATTTGGAGCCAAAGGTAAGTGTTTTAACTTAACTTAGCTTCACGTTTTATCCCTAGCGGGGTAGTCAGAGAGAACGTAGCGCCAAACGTCATATCATCAACCTCTTCATACATGTCCTCCGGGGCGTCCTCATGCATTTTTACGTGACCTTCCTTATCTTTGATACTGTGTTTTCGAAAGTCAACCGAGGTCTCCCCCTACCACTCACTCACTTTTCCATCATAAATCTTTTTTGCTATTCTTTCATCACTCATTCATTCGACGTGCGCAAACCAGCTGAGCACGTTCTTCTTCATTCTCACCGTGACATCCTCGCTAGTACCTGCCATTCTGTGGGTAGACTGTGGTGCTATACAATTCGATATACGCGCGACGGTCTTTGAATAAATTCATGTTCTTCGATCTCGTTAAGCAAAGTAAGGCTTTGTCATAATCGCTTAAAATGCAATTTTCTAAAATGGGCAGTAAATGTAACAAAACAAAGGTTTTTTTCCAAAAACCACGCTTATAATTTTTTTACAGTGACAGGTGAACCAGCAACGTGTATGGGTATAGCAGTATCTTTTGCGTTACGACATGCTATAACAGCAGCTCGAATAGAATCAGGAATTTCACCTACTCAGTGGTTTCAAATAGGTGATTCATACTTTATTAATTATAGTTTTTAATTGAGGCCAGTCATGGTGCAGGGGCACAAATGTGTGACTGTAAATGCGACTGGTTGTGGGGGTGGTGTGGGCTCCCACTTGAGGAATTGAAATATTTTTTTAAATTTATATCTTTATATCTTCGCTCTGGTGTCGAAGCATAGTGCGGCGATGAGTTCTGCCACTCAACACGCAATGCCTCTAGAATTTGGCGGAAGTGTCTTACCAATAGGTCCTCTGCCAACTCCGCTGAGCGGGACACATAGTGAAACTGATTTTTTTAAATGTCTAAACAGTGTTATTTATATTTAACTTATAATTTATATTTGAATTTTTTATTAACAATTAATTAAGTTTGAAGTTTAAGTTTCAATTAAAAAATACTAAATGTAACTATATTTAGGCACTACGTTATACAAGATCAGGTTAACTCAAATACTTAATTCGAAATAAAAAATAACATGCTTCATATTAAGAATGTCAAAGTTCCATACCGAGTGGCAAAAAGCGGAATCCTTATAGATTTGTTATATCTGCCTCTAAGAAAAAAAACATTATTTTAATAAGCGTAATAATAATGTTTATTTCCAGATGGTCCATATAGCGTAGATAAAGTGTGCCTATCTTGCGCAACCAGGTGTGAAGACTTCAAATTTTATTAAGAAATATTTTCAGTATCTGTATTAGTTATATTTTTTTTCAGTATGTTTTAGTTATTTTTTAGTTATATTTTAGAGGTACATTATTTGCTTTTGTAGCCCAGAAGCACATCATTTGGCTGTAAATGCGATGATTTTATAATCTATAATAATATCTTACTTTAACACTAGGTCCCTTCTGCCTTTCCTGCTCTCTTTTCCATTCCCTGTCTATATATAGTGTATTCATTTATCTGTATATTATTATTAACATATTGTAATAACATATTGTGTAATAAAATAAATAGTTTAACGCAAAAATGTATAAAGTTTTTATTTAAATATTATAACTAGCGGACTTGCGTGACTTTGCCCGCTTGAACTATACAAATATTTATTTAATTATATTAAATCTTCTATAGTTTTTACTTCAAATATGAATCTAAATAATTCAAATAAACCGAAAAGGAAGGAAAAGGAAGAGTAGACATAAGTGCAAAAAATAAGATTCTTAATAAAAAAAATACCTGAGGCCAGTCGTAGTGCAGAGGCACAAAGTGTGACTGCAAAATTCGACTGGTTGTCGCTTCGAACCCCCACGAGGACATGAAATATTTATTTAAATTTCTATTTTCATTTCTTCGCTCTGGTGTCGAAGCAAAGCGAGTCGTTAAGTTCTGCCACCCAACACGCAATGCCTTCAGATTAGAAGTGGGGAATGGAGTATTTTAACACTAGGTTTCCTCCGTCTACCCTGTTATGTGCGGGATAGAGTGTTTTCATATTAGCATAAATACTTTATGAATTAAAATAAACAAAAAATATTAAGTTTCCAAACGTAATTAAGGGACAACACCACTGTGACGGCTTGAAAAGATCGATTTTTTGAAAACCATTTAGAGAAATTTAAAATACATTTAAGAATAGAATGGTCCCAGGTCGAAAAAACAATTATTTTCGGAGATATTAAATATTTTGTGGAGCAGTGCAGCGCTCCGTGACGCGCCGCCTCAGCCTCAGGTACGCGCTTCAAGTGTCAGAGTCATTACCAGGTATTCTTTTGCCTCCCTTCACAAAAGCCGACTCTTATATATACAATTTCGAAAAAAAGTATAGGTGGCGATAGTTGAAAAATTTTCAAGGCAGGTAGGTATAGGGATAGCGTCATAGCGCCAGTTTACGAATAGAAACCACGCTATTCTCATCTAAACGCTCCGAATCGTTTTGTTTATAACTATCGAACGCTCAGAATCATTCTTTGCCCATCGAAATGAACAACGAGAAAGTATACGCGGGGAAAAAACGGTTCGAAACGGAGCTATCTGACGAAGAGTCAAGCAGGCGGAGCGCTCGCTCACGGATGCTGCAAAAGAGGCAAGAAGAGCCTCTACAAGTTCGAGAATAGATGCTGGGTACCTTGATTTTCTTCTTGAAGGCCAGCTATATGGTGCCGGAATCGCTGATTAAAGGTATTTTTTTTATCCAATTTATCACATAAATTAACAAACTTCAAGCTTTAAACGCATTTGTCTCAAAACCACATTTTTGAGTGCGGCACGCAGCAGAACGCGACCAATTTTCGTCTGATCGACTTCAAATTTGGACTGCATCAATAAAACCTATGTACTTCTTCAGATAATCTATCTGAAGAAGTACATAGGATTTTTTCGATATCTCAATAAAAAAAAGAAGTTATAGACTTTTAAAGACAAGAAATTTTGCTCGAAAATTGATCTTAAGTTTCAAAAGCGTGTCTATTTTTTAAAAATAATATTTTTTCAAATGCTTAACGAAAACACTTTTTTCCAGATCGACTTTGAAGACAGTTCTGCTGCGTGCCGCACACTGCAGAGGCAACATCACCTAACACGGGAGCTTCCCCAGCGCCACCATGAGGCGTGAAACATTAAAAAAAATAATTTTATGTATCTTGAATAAACAACAAATAAAACAAAAAAATAATAGGAACATGTCTTTTTTTCCCATAAAAAAATCTTGAAAAACGGCAAAAAACAGGGGGTCACAGTGGTGTTGTCGATTAAAAGATATTATTAATTTATTAAAAATCAGCTTCACGCTGTATCCCGCACACAGCAGGGTAGGCAGAGGGAACCTAGTGTTAAGACACTCCGTTCCCCACTTTCTGCCGAATTCTGGAGGCATTGCGTGTTGAGGGGCAGAACTCAACGCCGCGCTTAACCTCGACACCAGAGCGAAGAAATGGAAATATAAATTTAAGTAAATATTTAATCTCCTCGAGTAGGGATCGAACCCACAACCAGTCGGTTTTACAGTCACACCTCGTGCCGCTGCACCACGACCGGCCTCATTAATAATAAGTCAGGCGTGACTGATAAAAAAACTTGAACACTCATAACAAGATAGTAATATGATATTGTTATATAGGTATATATTTTTAATTTCTTATATATACAGGGTGAAAGTGTCAGCACCACTTTAAATGAAACCACAGTTTTAACTACTCTATAAAAGCCTTATACAATAAAAATAAATCCCATAAATGAAAAAGTTATTTTTTCAAACAAATTAAATAATAAAATTATTGTTGTAATATATAACGTCATTTTTCAAAAACGACGCACGCACACATAAACAGGGAAACCGCCACATACGCCTCATTCCGAAATCGAGTCCTAAGTTCAAAGTTCATTATCCTTTATCTATGCGTAACTGAGTCGCACGAAATACATGTATGGATAAACATCGTGAAATGAAAAAAAATCCTACGTCTAAACTGTTGAGGTATCTTGATTAATTTCTTTAGGTATGAGTTTAAAATATTTCATCCTATATGCTGTTTCCGTAAAGGGAGTGCTGACACTTCCACCCTGTATATTTTTTAAAGGAATAAAAATGTTAATAACTAGTTACTTCGATCTTCAATATTCTATAATCTATAGAAGAGAATAGAGATAGAGCATATTGGTGTTTGAGAATATATATTAATAAAATAGTAATAATTGAACACAAATAAATAAATAATTGATTTGGTGCAAATGAGGACGGCATCCAGTGTTTCGATTTTTTTACACAGTAATTAAATATAATTTATATTTTTTTTCGGTTAGATGAGCTCAATGGACATTGCCTTAAAATTGTCTCTTTGTCCACATTGCTATATGCGAAAATATTGAGAGTCGATCTCTCGAACGAAGATTTCCGTACCATTATCTATAATAACGGCAAAAAAACACGTTCCTTGTACAGACAAGGGTGCTTCTAAGGGTGCTTACCTTAAATAAACCCTTAAATATTTATCTATTTTTAAATGAAACTATTTAACCGGATTAATCGTATATGTTTAGTATTATACATTTTTGGAAACCCGACGTTTCGAATGCTTTGCAGTAGTCCGTGGTCACGGACCCGTAGACCTAAAAATACGCGATTAATCCAGTTAAATATTTTCATTTAAAATGTGTAATAGTCGTGAAAAGGATTTACTTATCTACTTTATTCAATTTTTTTTTGTGTTTGTTGTTATATCGGCATATGTGAAAATTTTAATTGTATGTTTATTCGGCTTCTAACTATCGGTATTGATGAGATACAGCCTGAAGACAGGCGAACAGACAAACGGACGGACGGACAGCGTAGTCTTAGTAAAAGTGCTCCGTTTTATCTATTTATAAATATCGTCCTTTGTATAATGGACACATTCACACATTCCTTTTAACGGTTTCTAAGAATATATAAATACTCAAATGAGTTTTTTGTATATAATGGAGCGTCTCGTTTGAAGTGATTCGCAATAAATCATTTGTTACGAAATACTATATAGAGTTAATGTGCATCTTTCACTTCGATTTAATTATTGGTTGACTTTCCTTGATTAACGATATGGATAAAATAAATTTTAAAATAAACAATATTGAACATTCAGGTAAGTAAATAATGTTTAGAGAAGTTATTAAACTGTTATTTTATTATTATAGTATAATAGTATTAGATTCATAAAATATATTTACAAGTTTATACTAACTTGAATTAAGTTCATCTAAATACAATTTTGGCGCAAAATTATATATTTTAAAATATATGAGACAAAAAAAAATATTTACGTTTAAAAATTAAAAAAATTATCGTAAGATATAATTAATTTATATCTTACTATTATTTTTAAAGTAGTAAAAACTTGTGTGATTTTTGTAACTACTATATAAAAAAAAGTTGTGCATAATTTCAGCTACTTCACGCCAAATGCGCGCACTTGAATTCATACACGAATTTGAATTCATACACGAATTTATAATTTTTAATTTTGGCTCCGAACAAAGTTCAAATACTTATCACAAATACGTCTTATTTTTTAATTCGATCCAACTATCTCTAGCTAGCTTAGAAGGAAGATTAATCAATCACAACAGTAACCTCAATTTAATCAAATTAAATATATATGCGACAATTGGCCATTCGTCGTGCAGGGGCACAAAGAGCGACTGTAAACACTAATTTTTGTCGATTCGATCCCCATTCAAAGACATGAAATAATTATTTAAATTTATATTTACATTTCTTCGCTCTGGTGTCGAGGCAAAACGCGGCGTTGAGTTCGGCCACTCAACACGCAATGCCTCCAGATTTCGCCGGAAAGTGGGGAACGGAGTGTGTTAACACTGGGTTTCCTCTGCCCTACCCTACTATGAGCGGGATACAGCGTGAAGCTGATTTAATTTAATTCTGTTTTTTTGACAGTTGGTAGTGATGTAGCTTCTACAACTACTTTGTTGGAGTTTATCCGTAATAACCTAGAGCTTCGTGGCACCAAGTACATGTGCTTGGAGGCTGGTTGTGGTGCTTGCATTGTCTCAGCTAAAAGAAATGCCCAGGATAATCCAATAAGTGTCAATGCGGTGGGTTTAAGTTAAATTTCGGTAAGATGTTTTTTTCTTTATCTAGGGTTGCAGTGAAGACGTTACCGACTTGTTAAAATTATCAAATCAGTTAAATATTTAACCGAAGATTGCGTTGTCATAATTGTTTAACGTGGCATAGTGAAGAGCATCTGACTGTAGCCGCAATGGTTCAAAACTTGAAATCTCACTCAGTGGTATAAATGTAATTAAATTATACTCTCTACCAATGTTATGAAGGTTAGATAGATAGTGGGGCGAAAAACGGTGATCGAAAAGTTTATTAACTCCGAGTGGCGAATGGTATTGTTTTTTAAAAGGTAAAGTGTTTTAAGATAGTCCACAATATTTTGCGGTACTGCAATGACAGTTATAATATAACAATAAAATATACAGGGTGGAAGTGTCAGCACCACATTAAATGAAACCACAGTTTTAACTACTCTATAAAAGCCTAATATAATTCAGAAAAAAATAAATTCCCAAAAATGAAAAAGTTTTTTTTTCAAACAAAATAAATAATAAAATAATCGTTTTAAAATAAAACGCCATTTGTCAAGAATATTATAAACACGCACACATACGCGCACACTAAGCTTTCAAAGCGGCAACGTCGCACACGCTTCATTCAAGAAATCGAGTCGCAGCAACTAGCGTAGGTATGTAGCAAACGGCGGCGAAGTGATGTTAAATCAACGCAACACTTAGGAATACACTTTACACAGACTTTTATCATATTCTTTCTGTCCACTTATTATTTGCTACATTTTTAAATTTTCAGTGTCCCCCTTGCTTGTAAATACATAAATGGCATCTGCGTAACAAATTACGTCTTACTTTATTCAGTAGATCCCCCCGCGCGGCTAATTCTTTAATTTTATCAAAAGCACGCTCAATTCTTTGCCGGAGCTCGTCTTCTGTATGGACTTCTGACGCATATACTTCATTTTTTACTTGCCCCCACAAAAAAAAATGAAGTATATGCGTCAGAAGTCCATACAGAAGACGAGCTCCGGCAAAGAATTGAGCGTGCTTTTGATAAAATTAAAGAATTAGCCGCGCGGGGGGATCTACTGAATAAAGTAAGACGTAATTTGTTACGCAGATGCCATTTNAAGTCGTAATTAATTCAACACAGAGATAAAGAACGATCTTGAAAGAAATATCAAGTAAATACAAAGATTTTTTGGTTGGTTCGTTCATATAATATATGTAACTAATTTAAAAACTGTACAGGAGTTAATATACAATTATTACAGTTATTTTACAAAGAATATTATGAATCCTTCAAATCAATAATTTAACATTTAAAGCTGTTTCTGAATGAGTAAATTAAATTATTCACTGACATCAGCACATTTAATAGAGTATATTATATAGGTAAAAAGAACATAAAGTTACAAAAATATATACGTGTAATAAATAACTAGCTTTATGTATATTTTATAAATATCAAATATCAACAATGGTCGTATTTTTTTATTTAAAATAATCAAAAATTCTTTGACGATAATGTCGTAAAAAAATCATATTAGAAGTCATTATAGTTGTCAATCAATTCTGCTTATTAAATCAATAATCATGAATTTTAAGCGGGCGAAGCCGTGGGCGAGCCGCTAGTTTTACAATATATTTTCAAGTTTTCTTCAGACATGTGAATACATATATTATAATATTTTAATACTAGTTAATTTTCTAGTAATAAGTGGTTAATTAGATTTTTTTCTAGAAGCCTCATGTAATAAGCTCTCTCTGTTTATGCTGCTGGTACATAAAGAATGGAGCAAAAAATATGTTAAATAAATTTGTAGTTGTTGCATGTTCCGTGCTAGTGTTTTTATGATATCTAGGGAGCGTAGATTGAAAATTATTGTTACATTTTACTTAAAATATTTTATTCTTAACACAGTGTATGACCCTAATAACATCATGTCAAGATTGGGATATAACGACCATAGAAAAGATCGGCAACCGGTTGAACGGCTACCATCCTATACAGACAACTCTTGCTGCGAACAATGGTTCTCAATGCGGACATTGTAGTCCGGGATGGGTCATGGCTTTATATAGGTTATTTTTTTATTATTATTTTATAATTATTTTATGAATTTATTTCTCTCATTTTTGCATCACATTTCATATAAATATTAAATTATAAAACAATTATCAATAACAATTATCAAATATATAAATCAAAATAAATAATTTATAACTATTTTCTTTTATCTATTGATCTACTAATTTAGCTTTAGGTAGAATAAATTGAATATAAAGTGAAATTCAATTTAAATATTGTATTTTAGCTTACTAAAAACAAAGAAAATGACAATGCTGGAAATAGAACAGGCATTTGGGAGTAATATCTGCCGATGTACCGGATACAGACCAATTTTGCAAGCATTTAAAAAATTTGCTTCAGATGCGCACAATCCTTTAGAGATTCCAGATATTGAAGATTTAAAATTATGTGATAAAACTGGTAAAACATGTTTCAAAGAAAAATGTGATGAATCTGATTGGTGCGTCGTAAACAAGACCGATGTACATAGTAAAACGAAATACATACTTTTAAAGGACCATAGAAATTGGTATAGAGTAGAAACGATTTCTGATATATTTGATATTTGGCGAGAAATGGGCACAGAATCTTATAGGCTGATTAATGGAAATACAGGCAAAGGTAATGTTTTTCATATATTATATTAGACATTCATTCAAAAAGTTTTTTTTAAAGCAAAATCAGAGAAATTACCAGAGCGAAGAATATTATTATTTTTTTCATTACCCCGAATGGGAATCGAAGTCGAAACAAACGTCGCATTTACGGTCGCACACTTGTTTTCCTGCGCCAGGACGGTCTCACAATAATTTTAATATAGTCAATAGTAATTATCACTTTTACCGTTAGACTATAGTCTCATTTTTTTAATAAAGTTATGATAATTTCAGGTGTTATCCCAATATTAGAATATCCGAAAATTTTAATAGATATTTCGGGGCTAACAGAACTAAGAGGTCATTATGTTGATCAAAATTTAGTTCTTGGTGCTGGAACGACACTCACGGACACTATAAATATATTTGCAACGCTAGCAAATCTCGATTATTTTAACTATTTAAACGTCTTTGCTGAACATTTACAATTGGTAGCGCATATTCCTGTCAGAAATGTATTTTTTTTTCAGCTTAACAATGTCAACTGCATATAGCACAATATGTAGTCAGAACCTAAACCTTTGCATTTCCGACAAATTATCAAAATGTTGTGTGTTGAGTTTGTCTTTTAACCAGAGAGAGAATATGTAAACATTAATTCCTATATAGGCCATTTATACTAACTAGTATTATGTAATTTGTAAAAAGAAGAATTTGAATAGAATTTTATTTACAACTTTCTTCAAAACAA
Organism: Heliconius hermathena; assembly: GCA_013403705.1. Taxonomy (NCBI): domain Eukaryota; kingdom Metazoa; phylum Arthropoda; class Insecta; order Lepidoptera; family Nymphalidae; genus Heliconius; species Heliconius hermathena. The sequence continues at coordinate 324,057 of JAAIXJ010000122.1, read as the reverse complement.
AATAAAAACTGTAATTTTCAAGTATACACTTGTGCTTCTGGGACTGTGTATTAGGAAATGATGAAGTTCATTAGATTTACCATTTTTTTATGTAATTTAGTTAAAATTTGTTGCCAGCTTCACGTCTCCAAATCTTAATGCGCCTATCATCATTAAAAAAATTCACCTTACTCCTATCGCTAAACAACACTGTGCTTCAATCACTTATGTCCCAGCCAAGATGTGCTTTGCAAACGCTAAACAGTTTGCACGATGAGCACTTGTTAGTAAAATTCGTACTATTCATCTTCTGGAGAATTGCTAGTCTTCCTGCAACCGGTTCCTACTTGCTTGGTCACTAACGCGGGTACCTTTTACGCTAACGCTTTCTTCGCGCAGTCAAGCGAACATAGCGGTCTTCTTGTACAGTGATGGCTCTAATTCTGCCTGATCCTCGTCTTCTGGGTACCGTTCCCGTTTCTTGAAACCGATTCCAAGCATTTCGGATCGTTCTTCGTGAATAGACGAGCTTGAATTAAAGGTACAGCTCTGGTTATGGTTGGCAAGTTCATAGTGACATAGTGTTCGCAAAAGATCAATTAACACGATAGTTAAACAATATTTGAACTGTACACGACTAGTTTCAAGCTTTGACTGAATTTAACTATCAATTTTAAGTCAGGGTAACATCAAGCGGTTCCAAAAAATCTCTAAATTTCCCCACTTTAACAATTTTTGCTGATGGTATACTAAAATAGGACTTGTCAACACTTAAGATGAACGGTGAACCAACTAAATTAACCCAAAGTGTAAAACTATTATACGTAGTGGCCATTATTTTGCTTTGACTAGTTTATATCTAATAAAAGTAAAAAAAAAATGTATGAATATTAAATATTTTCAGATAGCAACTTTAGCGGGGAACTTGATGTTAAAACATCGAAATCCTAGTTTTCAGTCCGATATATTCCTTCTATTGGAAACTGCCGGAGCTCAGTTAGCTATATGTAAGTTACATAGAAAATATTAAATTTATAATATTTCAAGGATATGTGAGAGATTTTTCGGGTTTTTTCATTAATAACAGCTGTAGTCTTAATACTTAAAAACACAAATATGTCCCGAATTCCGACGGAAAGTGGAAAACTGATATTCTGAGATACTAGGTTCTCTCTGCCTGTCTTGATATGTGGGATAAAGCTGAAAAAAAGAAAATATCTTAAGATAATTAGGTATAATAAAAGTATGCACGATACGAGGCCAGACGAGGCCGGTCGAGCACAAGCCTATAAATGTAAACGCGTCACGGTCGCGTCGGGTTCAATCTCTACTCGAGGAAATGAAATATTTAATATTTTAATTTTCTTGCTTGTATTAGATAAACATGTTATTAAATTACTAAGAAAAAGCTATTGTTTTAATACTACAATTATTGTTATACAAATTCTTAGTATTTTTTTTTCAGATCACCCCTCGATCGCAAAACGCACACGCAATAGTCCATGCCGGTTTTAATTACAAATTAAGCCACAACAGTACAGTTCTAAATTGCAGAATAGTATATGGTGGCCTTTCAGCAATATTTAATAGAGCTTTCAAAACAGAACAATGTTTAATAGGCAAAACTTTATTCGATAATGAAACTTTGCAAAGTGCTTTAAGAGTTTTAAATGAAGAAGCAGTAGTTGTTGAGAATTTACCGGAGTATCCTGTGCAGTATAGACGGCAATTGGCTCTGAACTTGTTTTATAAGGTATAATTTAAGTTATTTTAGGGTTAAGTTATATAAAGGTAGGCAAACTGGAAATTCCAATTTTCAAGATATTGCGTGGTGATTTTCAATTATCATTCAGTAATTTAACAACATTACAAAGATATCAAAATTATTTTTTTAAATTAAAAAAGATTAATTTATTCGTCTTACGCTACATATTCGTAAGTTTAAGCAAATAGTTTAGCGAATTAATTTTATATACTTTTAAATTACTTACATTAATAATTTGGTAGTAAACATTTTTAGTTTAAAATAAAATTTTTGTAATGCAATTTGGATGTATATAAGTATGAATTTAAAGTATTTAACTTATCTATATTAATGCAATTTAGTTTTTTATATACTTAAGTTACAGTATAATTGCTATGTAATATTATGAATATCTTCGTACTATTTACTTAATTTTTATTTTCTAAGGATTTTTTCTTTTGTTTTATCTGTTGCGGATGAAATGGACTGTTTGTTAACATTTACATATTTGTTGTATGCTATTTTTTTATTCCATTTTTTTTAATATTATAGGGCTTAATTACTTTATGTCCACCGGGAAAATTAAATCCTTATTATCGTTCCGGTCTGGTAAAGCTATATAGCGGTTTTTGTGAACTACGCTATTTAATAATATTTTATATTTTCAATTATGGAGTGAAATTAAATTTCCAAAATTTTGTGGAATAATTGTCCAAATTTATTTACACTTTAAGAAGATACACAAGAGAATAATTTTACACACTCACAGAAGGAAATAAAGAAATTTAAAGAAATAGTAAAAGAAACAGATAAGCGAAACAGATACGTATTAGCAAGAAGATAAGGCTTAAAATTGAAAACAAGCAATGAGTACAATATTAAAACAAGTGAACGTCGCAAGCGATAGTAGCCGACTCTTTACTCGTAGCTAGCAAGCAGGCTACGTCACGCACAGCAAAAAAACTCGAAACAAGTTTATCTTGCGAATGCGCTGCGTGCGGATGAATTATAATAAATATAAATATTAACTTTAGTTTTAAGTAAATTTGAAAATAGAATATAGTGTAGTATTTGTATATATTATTATTAATTAATTTTATTAAAAGTTAATATTCACTACAGT
>JAAIXJ010000122.1:308885-320395 GCA_013403705.1 Heliconius hermathena | reverse complement strand
CTTCTACCTATATTAGACTATGCTGATTCTTGCTTCTTAGATCTGTCTCAAGAACTACTGTGTAAGCTCGAACGGCTGCAAAATCTTATAATAAGATTTATTTTTGGGTTGAGAAAACATGACCATGTGTCACAGTACCGTAGCCAACTCAAATGGTTGACAATAGAACATAGGCGTAATTTGCATGCCCTAACCCTTCTTTACACCATCCTCTACAATCCCGTTTCTCCATCATACCTCAAGGAGCGTTTTAAGTTTCTGGGGTCTGACACTCTCCATTCCCAAAACCTCCGCTCCCGTCTTAACCATATCCTTGAAATTCCTTTGTGCCGATCTAAATGCTATAGTGATTCTTTCACTGTTAAGACAGTGAAGCTATGGAATGGGCTGCCAATTGAAGTAAGACGATCACAATCGATTGGAATATTTAAGCGTCGGCTTAAATAGTTCTATCTCAAATTAAATGTTTGAACGGACAATACGATAATAAGTGTACGTTTGTATATATATCTATATGTTTGTATGTATGTAAGTATATTGTATGTATGTATGTATGTATGTATGTATATGTATTTATATATGTATGTATAAAATTATTGTGTTTTGTATTTACTATTTTATATTTTATTTATAAAACAATGCTTTTTGCACCTTCCTGTATTCTTGCTTGAAGTAAATCCTTTGATATTTTATGGTTGCCTGTAAGAAATTGCTTTTAGTGATAAGGCCGCCATTGCACATGTGTGTATCTTTTAATTACTGTTATGAACTGTATGTTTTATTACCATTTGTGCAATAAAGTATTATTATTATTATTATTATTATTATTATTATTTAGTTTCTATAGCTGTTCCCACCGAAGAAGGCATAAAAGTATATGCAGCTACTCAATGGACTAATTTAATACAGATGTCTTTATCGAAAGTCTTGACTATCGATCAAAACAGGTAAATCTTTAAAATTAATCTGGAACGTGTTACTATATTGGCTACCATAAAATAATATTTATTAAAGTAAGCGGTACTAAAAATTATAGACTTATCATTAAAAAAGTTATTGGAGAAAGGAGAGGTTTTTTTTCAGAATTGAAGTATGTGCGACGTCTGGGAGGTGCTTATGGTCTCAAAATATCTCGGTCATCTCAAGTAGCCGTCGCATCCGGTTTAGTATCATATAAACTAAATAGACCATGTCGATTTATGCTACCACTCACGAGTATGTTCAGAGCTATTGGTAAAAGATTACCGTGTTCCACTAACTTTGAGGTTCATTCAAGATTTTTCTAACTTTATATACATATATTTGTTTCTTATTTTAATAATTTTAAAATTTCTTTAAATATATTTTTTAAACATTTTTAAAGTGTTATTCCACACTTAAGAAAGAAAAATACTTATTTAGAAAACGTATAAAAATTTGAACGTAGCGGGACTCGAATCCGCGCCTCCTGGAAACCGACCAAGCGCTCTGACCACTAAGCCATACGTTCTCATCGAGCTACGTCGAAATTTTTATACGCTTATTACACCTTATTTATGTTGTTAGCATCTCTGTTGGGGATTTTTACAAATTTCCGCTACCCAAAGATAATTACCAAGAATTATCTTTTGGCAAGAGGGAATGCTATTTATTAATTATTTTTTTAAACATTTTTAAATTGTGTTATTCCACACTTGGAAAAGAAAAATACTTATTCAGAAAACGTATAAAAATTTTTAATTCCCGCTACGTTCAAATTTCTGACTTCATTTTAAAATATTTTGGCTTTTTAATCTCTTAATTTTTATTATATTATCTATATATATTTTTATCACAGATTGGAGTAAATAAAGAAGGAATTGTTCAATATCTAAGCCAAGATTTGTATAGTGACAATGGTTATGTTGTTGATGAACCGTTAATTAATTTAGGTCTAGATACTTATTCCAATGCTTATAGAAATGATACTTGGTACCATAAAGCTTACAACGCCATTACGGACACACCATCAAATAGTTGGTGTCGATCTCCTGGTAAGCAAAACTAAATTTTAATAATTTCAGAAACTTTAAAAAAAATAATTTTCATTCATAAGTTTTGTTTTCTTTTTTAAGCAATTTATTTTAAATGAGACTCTACGAAAATAGAAATAAAAGAAATTTAAAACTATGCATCTTAAATTTTAGGAACTTTAGAACACATTTCAATGGCTGAAATGATGATGGAAAGAATAGCTTACGAAGTAAATATAGATCCATTAAAAGTACGATTGGCAAATTTAGATACAGAAAGATATCTTTAATATTGTCGATATGCTAGACACACTTAAAATGAAATCAGAATATGAAGATCGCAAAATTAAAGTTGATCAATTTAATTTTGAAAATCGATGGAAGAAGCGTGGCTTAAGATTTTGTTTTTTACGATGGAGACCGAGTAGGCAACAATATTTTCATGTAAATTTATCAGTTTATAGCAACGATGGTTCTGTGTCAATTAGTCATGGTGGTGTTGAAATAGGTCAAGGAATTAACACAAAAGCTATACAAGTTTGTGCCTATTTACTAGGTATACCAATAGACAAAATTCAAATAGTACCACACACCTTCTTTTTGTCACCTAATAATTTTGTAACTGGAGCAAGTACAACTAATCAAAATATAACAAACGGTGTCCGAAAGTGTTGTGAAGAGCTATTACGTCGACTAGAACCGGCAAGAGCTGGACTAGTTAATCCAACGTGGGAAGAATTAATTAATCGAGCGTTTTATTTGGAGATCGATTTACAAGTGCACGGTTTCTTAAATACAGTTGATGATCAGATATTTAATGCTTACGGTGTGACGCTTGCAGAAGTGGAAATGGATGTTTTAACAGGAGAGTCAGAAATAATTAGAGTTGATTTAATCGAAGACGCCGGACGAAGTGTCAGTCCAGGAATTGATGTTGGACAGGTAGGGCTTAATTAAACTGTACACATCAATTTCTTGTTTAATATTAAAATGATTTAACTTGAAAAAAACTTAGGTTATTACTTAAATTTTATGTTATTTATTAATAACGTAAGGAAGTGTTATTTATTAATGTTTTTTCTTTAATTATAAAATATTATTTATTCTTACTTACAATTTTTAATATGTGCATTCGTTAATTTGATCCTACAACACAATTAGCATTTAACATATATGCTCACACTACTAACAGCACAGTAAACACTGAGTCATGCGAAGAGAGGAGAGAGAAGCGCTTATCCGAATAACGTATTTCGTAGTCTAACCGGACTGAAAGATGAGGAGCCCGCCTGCATATACCGAGAGAAAGCGAAGCCAGACAGACTAGCGCCTTTACGAATTACATAAAGAAGCGACCCTCCCACAAAAGGTCACTTCAAAAACGGATCTCTCCTTCTTTGTGCAAAATAAACTCACCACAACAAAAGCTTAAAATGTACACCAATGAATCAATTACTCCCGTAGGTGGAAGGTGCCTTTGTAATGGGTGTAGGTTACTGGACGTCAGAACGATTAGTGTATGAACCTACCACTGGAGAACTTCTTACCAACCGTACCTGGGAGTATATACCACAAGCCCGTGATATTCCAAGGGATTTCAGGGTATACTTCAGAAAAGGCTCTTATAGTGATAAAGTTATATTTGGATCCAAAGGTTTGTTTTATATGGTTTTAACTTTACATACACGACGATCATTTGATTGGGGAGAATATTCATGTGATTGGAGAAAATATTTGTATTGAATATTTTGGTCTTATTTTGTTTGACCTCTTTAAGCTAAGTATGGCTTTGTTATTGCCGCATTTCTGAAATGGGCTATAGATGTAGAACAAGATATTGTTTTTTTGTCTTATTAAAAAACTTTGTTTGTGAAGATTTTTTGTTTTTATTTTTTAGTGACAGGTGAACCAGCAACGTGTATGGGTATAGCGATATCTTTTGCGTTACGACATGCTATAACGGCAGCTCGAAACGACTCAGGAATTTCACCTACTCAGTGGTTTCAAATAGGTGATAACATACTCATTCTTACTCATTATACTTATATAATCGTCTGAACAGTATAATTCAATTTTGACATGTTTGATATTTTTTTATATAAATATGACGATATTCGTTATCGAAATCGAAAAACTTCCATATTAAAAACACAGTATCAAAGATATTGTAGGGAGGTCACGTAAAAAGCATTATTCATCATTATCGTATTCGTGCATGCCCTGGAGAGTTTGATGATAGTGGACAATTCGAAAGAGGTATGCAGAGACCGTAGTGTTTGGCTCTCCGTTCTCTTTGACTAGCCCGCTAGGGATACAACGTGAAGCTATGTAAAGTTAAATTAAGTTATGATGATATTCGTAGCGTCATTCGTAGCTATCAAGGCTAAAAAAATATTAAATACAACTGTCGTTAGGAATTATATGTTGCATAACATGTTTCATATTTAGAATATCAAATAATAATCAGTTTATTTTTTTGTCAGTGAAAGCCCCAAAATCGGAGACTAATCCACCCAAAAATTCAAAGGGACTTCTATTTTTAATACCCCGTTGCTAAGTGGCAACAAAAATATAACCTTATAGATTTGACATATATGTATGTCTGCACTTGTCTATCGTGTTATATGCGGGATATAAAAAATATATACAATATTTTAATAAAAGTAATCGTATTTGTTTCCAGATGGTCCATATGGCGTAGATAAAGTGTGCCTATCTTGCGCAACCAGGTGTGAAGACTTCAAATTCTATTAAGGAATATTTTCAGCTATTCCTTCTTTCTATCTATATTTTAGAGATTTGTGAGATTGATCTGGTAACAAGGTAAAACGCGGCGTTGAATTCCGCTACTTAACAAACGTGTCTCAAAAATTGGGCGAAAGTTACCGACGTAACGGAGTGCGTTAACACTAAGTGCCTTTCCTGCTCCTAAACTTAAACAAAAAATACGAACATATTAAAAATGTATTCATATATCTTTCCAATATTATTAATGCATTATAATAAAAAAAATAACTATAAGCAAAAAATATGAAAGTTTTATTTAAATTATTATATATAATTTGTCACCTAGCAATACTCTAAACCCCTTAATTTTCTTCTTTATCCGACTTCTTCTGCTTGACTTGTGTCTTTGTTGCTCACATCAACTTTTATATTATGTAAATATTAATAAATGAGCTGAATAACAGTGAAGGTATTATTTCGGGCGGCTTTAATTTTTAGTAATCGGATTATTTTCACAATTTAACATTGTACAAAATCGTTAAAATGATTACAATTTTTTACAGTTGTTGTTGAATTATTGAGCAAATAAACATTTCTTTTAATAAAATAAACTCTATCTGTGTTATAGGGGCTCTGTAAGCTACAGCTTTTGAATTTTGTTCTATAACACAATGAAGTTTATCGTCAAGCAGCATATTAACTACTATTTTGCAAATAAGCAGTGCTACTTTATAACGATTGGACTGGGTTAATGTTACATTAAATGGTTTTACAAGCAACTAATAAATGGAACTTGATATTCTCTTCGGTTAGTTATTATAACGTCACAAGTTTAGACGGTATAAGAGGCGAAAAATTTTGTCTGATCTATTCCAAGGCCTGGTTACCATCTCAAACCAGGCCATCGATTGGTTTGGTACATCTCAGCAGCCGCAGACAGCAGTATTTTTTTTACTTTCAAGTCAAACTATCAAATATTAACAAGTTCTTATAAAATATATTAATTGATTAATGAAAAATAATATTAATTAAATGTATAAGTACCTATTTGGAACGATTGAGTAGGTGAAATTCCTGAGTCTATTCGAGCCGCACTTACACTATGTTGTAACGTAAAAGATACCTATATACTCATACTCACCGTTGGTTCACCTGCCACTATTGAAAAATAAATGGAAAAAAAATATTTTTCTTCCAAAAATTATGCTTTTTATAAGTTGAGCAGAAAAAATCTAACTGTTATCTACTACAGAATAGAAGTGGACTTCTGAGATATTGCGTATTAGGTGGCGTAATCAACGCCTTACTCTGTTTAACGTGACCGAAGAAGTAAACAATATTGAACACAAATATTCCACTCAATCAAGAACGAAGGAAGGAATTTCCCGCAATAAATGATTAGGCCAGTCGTGGCAAAGGGGCACAAAGTGTGACTGTAAAATCGACTGCTACGACCAGTCGAACCCCACTCGAGGATATGAAATATTTATGTACATTTACATTTTCATTTCTTCGTTCTGATGGTCTTCGAGGCAAAGTGCGGCGTCGTGTTCCGCCGCTCAACACGCAACGCCTCTAGCACTAGATTCCATCTGCCTACTCTACTGTGTGCGGGATACAGCGTGAAGCTGAAAAATGCCAATAATATCTTAAAAGGCCTCTACGTGATGGCACCGTGACTCATCCAATGTATGTTTTGAACACAATACTCCCTAAAGGAGAACATAACCTTTATTAACTAAAAGCCTTATCCAGCGTTGTGGGGGCTGAGCCATAACTAACCGCGCGTTTTTGTATTGCATATAATTTTTCAACGTTTTATACGATCTTCCCGCACTTCTCAGTAGCTGGAGCTGGAGTCTCTGTACGTGTACACGACGAGAAATCATTTAGTTTGTAGTAAATAAATAAAAGAAAATTTATATTTAACTATATTTTTCTAATTTATGTTTAATTAATTTTTGTATATTTTTGTTAGTGAAAAACGGAGTGTCTTAATATTTCTTAATACTTAACCTAGGTTAAGTAATAAATAATATTGAGGCCGTCATAGCCCAGGGGCACAAGTGTGTGACTGTAACGCCACGGTTGTGGGTTCGATTTACACTCAAAAGGAGAAATTATTATGAATGAATAAATTATAAATTGGAGAACGGATTGTTTAACACTTGGTTTCCTCTGCCTACCCTAACTACATATATGCAGGATATTGCGTGAAGCTGAAAAAAAACATAAATATAAAATATTCATACCATGTTAAGGTACTTAGCTTATATCTATAAGCACTTAGCTTATATCAATAAATAAATTTATTTCCTTTATTTATTGGCATTGTACGGCGATTGGAAAACTGTCGCAAGTACTCTCGCATCGAAGAACATGTGATTTAACATCGGTCTTACATTCCGTTTGGAAAGCTTTTAAGCTTATAATAGATCTTTCTTATAGAAATTCAAAAATATAATATGTATTACGTATTTTACCTTCATACGTCTTATCCATCCCGCATCGGTTCTTAACTTTTCATCCGAACTTGATACATTATAAGTTGCAGAACTCAACGCTGCGGTATGTCTTGCCACAACGGGTAACGATAAAATCAAACCCACAACCATCGCCCCTCAGTTCGTTTCGTTTAATATATTATCATAAAGATTGTCTCTTATTCAGTAAAGTCGAGGAAATATAATTAAAAGCAAACTGGCCGACAGAACAAAGCTTATGTCGCGCTATTTCCGGTTAACCACGCCAATTTGCGTTGACTTCCTGTACTCACTCGCACTACAGCCGTTGTATAAAATTTCTAAAAGGGTATATTTTTTCCGTAATACATTGTTGAGTTACGAAGCGTGTCTTTAGTTTTTCTATGTTTTGATTTTTAGTAGTTCTATTTTAAATCATATAATGACATTTTATTACTTCGCCACTCAACACGCAATGCCTCCAGAAATTGGTGGAAAGTGGGGAACGGAGTGTCTTAGCACTAGGTTCCCTCTGCCTACCCTGCTGTGTGAGGGATACAGCGTGAAGCTGAAAGAAAAAAAATCCATAATTGAAATCAATGCTCAATGATTTAAATGGCGTATACAGTATACATTTTCCACATTTTATGCGAAGGGCGAGATGACAAAGAGATTAGATATTATAGTCTCTACTTTAACTACTAGAAAGCCGATTAAGGCCGTCGTGGCACAGGGGCACAAGCGTGCAGTTGTAAAGGCGTTGTGGGTTCGATTCTCTGGGGAATGAAATATTTTATCAAGGCAAAAACTCCGCGTTGAGTTCTGCCACTTAACACGCAATGCCTCAAGAAATTCGAACTTCAAACGAATTTTTGGACTGATTTAAATATAATAAACACTTAATGTTAAGAAAATATTGCTAAACTACAGTCGTGAAAACTGCATTTGAATCGTTTTCGTTCATAGACAAATAAATAAAAAAATAAAAATCATTGTTTTGGGTTCTACTACATAGGTAACAGATTTCGCCAGATATTGTTTATATACATACAGACAGCGATCAGTTACAAATAATAATATATAAGAAAGGTATTAAGAAACTTGACAATATTTTTATTATGAAGGAATTCTATAGAAAACCATTCTGCTGTGACATAATAAATTTCTTTCATTACATTTCATATTAAAAGAGTTTTATATGATACTGTTGGAAAAAATATTTATTTGTGTTTTTTAGATGATATGAAAAAGTTCCTATACAATATGTTTATAATATACTTTTACTGAGAATGCTACATATAAGAGCCATTTATATTTATATATATTGTTTTTGAGCAGCGGAGGGGTTCAGGCGTGCGACTGTAAATACAACGAATTCTGGAACCATTGCGTGTTGAGTTGCGGAACTCAACGCCGCTTTTTACCTAGTTACTAAAGCGAGGAAATGAAAATATTAACTATTTAATTTGCACCCACAACCTATCGCGCTTACAGTCCCACGCTTGTCCTCCTGCGCCACAACTGGTTTGAAATATACTTAAAGTAAAACCATTTTAACTTTAGCTCTACAATAGAATAATGTCTTTAGCATTCCATAATGTGCGGGCTCATCGCGTGGGTTTGCCACCCAAATGTAGACTTAAGCCCCTTAATAATAACTATTACATTTTTTTCAGAGTAAGAATATTTCATAATGTCTCCATTCTCCGGAAATCTCCTCCAAATTTATTGTTATTTAAAGTTTATTAAAAAAATGAAAAAAAATAATATTTGATAGGTAGGTTTGATATGATGTAAGGTAAATATTGAATAATATAATATATTCGGTGAGTTTATTTTTATTAGCCTACCGCTTTGCCGGTCCTGCTATGTATGGGATATACATAGCAGGACCGGCAGAGGGAACCTGGGAATCTAGTGTCAAGACACTCCGTTCCCATTAAAACACTTCCGTTCCCTACTTTCGCTCTTTGTCTCGTTAAAAGAGGGAGGAAATGAAAATATTAAATATTACATTTCCTCAAGTACAAATTGAACCCACAACCTGTCGCGCTTACAGTCGTAGTCCCTAAGCTGTTGAGCCACGCTGGATATTGCTGATATCCTAATTTAATAAATTTGGTATAATGTAACTAGTCTAGCAAAATATTACTTCAAATATACCAACTTATTCTAAACATTACGTTCTGATTTACTATCTAGTTCATCTGCTCGTGGAATAGTCTCATAATAAATGAAATTTTGTCTCGTAGACCATATAAAAAGCCATTTTGTCCCGTGGACCATATAGGATTATAGAACGGAATTCAATCTTATATATATCCGGTCACAGATTTAGTTATTGTTTTTCGCTTTCTTCTTATTTATTTTTGTTATAAGAAAAATTGTAGCGTATCTGTATTTTTGTATGAAACTAATCTAATGATAAATAAGTCTATTGCTTATAGGATTTCAAAATGTTTACGAAGTTACGTAATTTGTAGTTTTTGTTTTTTGGGAAAAATCTTACGTTATTCTCTTCTATTTCTTAATATTGAAAATAAATAGTTATGCACAATTCCATTTTATAAATGATATATTTGAATGAGCCATTAAACTTAATTAAGCAATATAGAAGAATATTTGTCTAAGATCATTACTGGTAGATGCTAACGGAATTCAAATACTATATCAGTAATTTTTATTCATATACTAATATATTTTCTGATTAGTTTCTATCACATATCTGTAATTTTATATGAATGATGCTGGTCATGTCTGGGACGCCTGTAGGAACCTAGCGAGCCATCTACTGTACTCCGAAACCTTGAATTAACTGCGTGGGATCAATATTAAGTACATGTTTTCATTTATTAAACATTATAGATCTTATCTATAAATCATTTTATAGATCAGACCTATAATGTATAATAAACACTCATGGTAAACAAACACACTGTAGGGTACAGTGTTTTTGTTAGATCCATTATTTGGTACTTGTCATGGGCTCAATATGCTTCTAATATAAATCCACCTGATTAGTTTATTGATGAATCATTTTAAAAGAATTATAATATATGCAACAAAACAGTTTTTGTTTCTTTAAAAAAGAAAAAGATCTTTCCACTCAACTCTACAAAGATTAATAGTAGTCTTTTTATAACCTCTAAATAAGCACATTTATCTCGAAAATATTCGAATATTTTCGAAATCCCATGGTTTATATTATAATAAAACTACAATTATTTTCAACTCTTTTATAAAATACCAAAATAAACGTAAATATGTAAAACATCTTCACACGACTCTACAAGTCTATAAATACAATTATAAAACTACAAATAATCATTAATTCCAGTTTCCAAACTAGATGGCGCTATATGTACTCTGAATCGCGCTATGGTTTGGTTATATTTAGGATCATAAATAATTTTTCATTTTNGAGAAGAATACCACAGCAACAGCAACTCGTTGCCATCAGAAGGGTCTTAACTGACTCGACTGAACAGCGAGTGATGATTTAGGAAATGATCATCAATGATTAAATTCCGCTCGCTCGTGTCTCAACTATCGCAGAGGCACGTGTCGAATAACTGACGCTGTTTTTTGGCCTAATTTTAATACATGTTATATATACGATTAAACAATAAATAAACACACATTACTGTGATTTAGTACAGAATACATATTATTTGTTAATACATATTTAATAATAATATTACAAAAAATAAATAATAATTTATTAAGTCGATTTAGTATATTTTTTTCGCTTTAGAATGTTATAAAAGTGTATGAGTACATGATGACACTTTACACTCGTATACTTCTGCGAGAAATATAATAATACAATACAATTGAACACGGCATTGACTTCTGCCACTCAACACCAGCAATGTCTCCAGAATTCGGCAGAAAGTGGGGAACGGAGTGTCTTAACACTAGGTTCCCTCTGCCTACCCTGCTGTGTGCGGGATACAGCGTGAATCTGATTTATTTATTTTTTATTATTATTTTCAGCTTCACACTGTATACCGCATGTAACAGGGTAGGTACAGGGAACGTAGTGTTGAGATACAACGCTTCGAAAACTGTCCGCCAAATACTTAACTTAACGCCACACTTTGCTTCTTAACGTTAACACTGGGTTCCTTCTGCTTACCCTTCGATATGCGGAATACAGCGTAAAGCTCAAAAGAAAATATTTAACTGAATTGTTTCATATTATATAAAATGGACACGTTTTATCACAATAATCGCGAAAATCAAAGATCTATTTATCTTAAGAATTATCGAAATCTAAAATTGATTATTTCTATATATATTTTTATTTTATTCGTATTATAAATTCACA
>JAAIXJ010000122.1:294606-307724 GCA_013403705.1 Heliconius hermathena | reverse complement strand
TAATATTTTTTTTTACAATAATATTTTTTACAGTAATATTGGTTTTAATTTTTTAATGTAGTTAAATATATTATAATATAAGTAAAAGTTTACTCTCCTTAACATTTTTATTTTTACGCAATTGTTTATTGTTTTACTTTTTTTTTTTTTTTGCTTTACTTTATTTTTCATAGAATAATGTACGTTTTGGAACAAATCTATGTATTACATGTTAAGTTAGCCTTTAAGTGTAGTGTATAGTGTACAATAAAATATTCTATGCTAAGCTATGTACGAAAGATAAAATACACTGTGTATTATGTTGGCTTCCTATTAAATAAATAAATAAATAAATAAATAAACTTGTCCAACCAAAACTTAATGTTTGGCCTGTAGTAATATAGAAACAATAACATAAAATCGTTTCTGTCTAGACTTTATCAATTCACTTGGAACATGTAAGATATCATACTTTATAAGTATAAATAATGAGGCCGTAGCTGGTGGCGCAGGGAGACAAGCGTGGGACTGTAAATATGACGATAGTGCGTTCAAATCCCACACGAGGGAATGAACTATTTAATATACTTTTTTTTATTTTACTCGCTCTGGTACCTAGGCAAGAGTAGACGCATTGTGTGTTGAGTTTCGCCACCTAACACGTATCTTATTGGAAATGGTCTTAACACTAGGTTCGATTTTTTAACTTCACGCTGTATCCCGCACAGAGAGAGTTGGTAGATTCCCTCTACCCTCTGTGCGGGATACGGCGTGAGGCTAAAAAATCTTATCTCAATGATTTTAATATTTCTCGTAACAAATGTGAAAAACATCCTAAAAAAAATTATAGCTTTAAAAAATAATAAACTAACATTACCTACTAGAATAGACGAATCAGAGCATCGCGTGCGCTGAAGCGTTACGTCAAGTTCAACAGTTGCGCAATTATTATTACCGGGATATTGATGGAAGTAAATAATAAGACAAGCTCATTGTTGAGAAATTTGTATGCGATAGTTTTGAGTTCGAATCCTGAATCTTTAAAAGAAATCCAAAAATGCGAAGTACCAGTGAAAAAGCGTGAAGCCTATGTAGAACTATATCGCGAATCATATATAATATTATTAATATTTATTGAGGCCAGTCGTGGCACAGCGGCACGTAGTGTGACTGTAAAACCGACTGGTTGTGGGTTCGATCCCCACTCGAGGAGATGAAATATTAACTTAAATTTATATTTCCACTGTTTTTTTCTGGTGTCGAGGTTAAGCGCGGCGTTGAGTTCTGCCTCTCATCACGCAATGCAGAATTCGGCAGAAAGTGGGGAACGGAATGTCTTAACTCTATGTTCCCTCTGCCTACCCTGCTGTGTGCGGGACACCGCGTGAAGCTAAAAAAAATATATTTATTTAGCTTCATGTTATATCACGCACACAGCAGGGTAGGCAGAGACTTGAGAAACATATGTGTAATGCTGAGACACTTTCGTCCCTCACTGTCCGTCGAATTCTGTTCTGGTAGCATTCCGTGTTGAGTGACGGAACTAGACCAGACCACTAGAACCAGAGCCAGGAAATGAAACTATTAAATAATGATATATTTAACTTACTGGCCTGAAACTGTTCTTCTCCTGTTCTGTCAGAACAGAACAGGAGAACAGAGTTCTTTCTTTCTTCTGTTAGCCTACAAAAAACGTAAAGGTAACACATCTCATAAACTAGTTTAAATAAAAGAAGTCATTTTTGATACTAAAATAAATTTTACTCCACAAATTAAAGACGCACGAAGCGATTAAAAATATATACGATGGACACTTAATCCTAATTTAGTATATAATTTATTTGGAAGTACAATTATATTATGGGAACCAGGAAAAATAAATTGAAGGACTATGAGTTAATTATTCATATAAACATTATTAAAGTTGTTTTATAAGGCATCTTGTTAATGCAGTTAAAGTAAAAAAATATTTTTTAATTTTAACCTGTTAATTTTATGAGGCCGTCGTGGCCCAGGGGCACAAGGGTGTGACTGTAACGTGACCGTTGTGGGTTCGATACCCACTCGAGGAAATGAAATATTTATTTAAATTTATATTTCCATTTCTTCGCTCTGGTGTCGAGACAAAGAGCGGCGTTGAGTTCCGCCACTCGACACTCAATGTCTCTAAAATTCGCCTTTCCGGGTTCCCTCTGCCTACCCTGCTGTGTGCGGGATACAGCGTGAAGCTGTTTTTTTTTTAATTTTATAACAAAAAACCACATTTGATTTTTATTTATATTGATCTACTGTTTTACTTTGTAAGTTTTATTAAAAAAAGTGCGGTATTGAGTTCCGCCATTCAAAATGCATTACTTCCAAAGTTCAGCGAAAAGAGGGAAACGGAAGTGTCTTAATAGGAACAAAGTGTCTTTACACCAGGTCCCCATGTTCCCTCTGTCTACCCTGCTATGCACGTTATATTAATTATAAAATATTATTTTATATATATAAGAGTCAATTGACAATCTATAATAACCAAAAAATTATAATACAATAAAACAACCAACAATCACCACCACCAACAATCTAATGTCAATTGATATTCCAACAATAGATTTGGTAAATATTATATAACTAAAATTACATATAAATAACGAAAAAGATTTTAAAAATATTTACATAATTTTATTTCTAGTTTCGGAGCTTACTCTAGACAGATTTAGGTCAAATAGAAACAAAAGTATAGGTACGTAAACTATACAAAAATACCAGCGACCTGTCTAAATTTCAAGTAGATTAAACTCTTTCAGGTTAAACATTTTTAAATATTATATTCATAGTAAAGTAAGCTGCACAAGTGACCTCATTTACATAATATATTGTGATAACAAATGTCATAATGCGGATATGATTTTTTTTTATTCTTATTTCCTATTTGATTTATACTTCAGGGATTTATTTAATTTTATTTTCTGGCTTTGCTAAAAGACAAGGTGTGGCTTTTAAGCTCTGCCACTCAAGATGTCTCAAAAATTTGCCAAAAAGTAGAGAAATGAGTACACTAGGCTTTCCCGCCTACTCTGCTCTATGCGGGATATAGCGCAAAACTGTTCTTTTGGTGTATATACGCGTACGTACTAATAACTACTTTTTAGAGGCTAGTCTAAAGGGTTTTTGTTAAAAATCTTTTATCTCATTCTCTATTTTTCACCCAATTTGTCTCATTAAATTTTTTCAATCTTTTGTCTCATTCTCTATTTTTCACAGAATGTTGCGTGTTCGATAGCGGACCTGAACGCCGTGATTTGTCTCTGCAAAGTTGCGCTGCGATAATTATTTAATATTTTTAGTTTAACAAATTGTTTAAATCATCAGCCAACAATGTACAATTAGAAGAATATCTCGTGTAAATATTATATGTGGTTTTGAGTAAATATATGATGTGTGTATAGCCACATGGTGGAATTGTCAGTACATTTGTGGATGTATAACCACATGTATAAAAGTATGAATCGCACGTTGAAATTTGTGTTCATGGAATTTTTAAAAAAATATTTTTTTATTTTTTACCAATTTAGGAAAATTAAAATAATTATTAATTATATTTATATAATCATTACCAGAAATGGAAATCCAAAATATAACTCGCGTTTGCGTCAGATGACGTCTCAAAAAAGTTAATTTATTCAACGTTAACAAAATATTATCTCAGGTAATATTCCTGGTAACATTTCCTGGTTCCCACATCCGTCCTCCATCCTCCCAACTAATATGTAACAAAGTTTGTTTACAAGCAGTTAACATGTTTACTGTATGACGACTGGTCTCAATGATAGCTGTACTTGCGCAAGCGTTGCGTGCATGAAATACGGACAATGCTGTGAGAAACTTGGTAAGACTACAAACACTTTGGACTTGAGAATATGTTTCATCTTGATGTGAAGATTGTTCATATTTTCGTTGTTAAGCTGAACTGTGGTGTAGGGTCCCGCTGCCTGTCTCACTATTCGGGTAAAAGCGCTAAGCTGCTTTTAAGGTACTTATTTTATTACTTTCAGAATATTTTTTTTTAGCATCACGCTGTATCCCGCACACAGCAGGGTAGGCAAAGGGAACCTAATATTAAGACACTTCCCCACTTTCTGCCGAATTCTGGAAGCATTACGTGTTGAGTGGAAGAACTCAACGCCGTGCTTCGCCTCTACACCAGAGCGCAGAAATGGAAATATAAATTTATTATTTAAATTTAATATTTCATCTCCTCGAATTTGAATCGAACCCACAACCAGTCGGTTTTACAGTCACACTTTGTGCCCCTGCGCCACGACTTGCCTCAGAATATATTTGTATATAATATTAATGTAATCAGTGTTTCAGTGTAGCGACCGAATGATAAAACATCTGGTATACACCTTATAGCTGCGTCACAATTGCGTTCATAATATTAATTTTAATTAATAATTTAATTATAATTTACATCTTCATGACAGAACTAGCTCTCACCTTAATCAAATTTGTAAAAAAGGCAGAAAACATAATTTATTTTTTTTAACTTCACGCTGTATCCCGCACACAGCAGTGTAGGCAGAGGGAACCTAGTGTTAAGACACTCCGTTCCCCACTTTCTGCCAAATTCTGGAGGCATTGCGTGTTGAGTGGCACAACTCAACGCCGCGCTTTGCCTCGACACCAGAGCGAAGAAATGGAAATATAAATTTAAGTAAATATTTCATCTCCTCGAGTGGGGATCGAACTCACAATCCGGTTTTACAGTCACACTTTGTGCCCCTGCGCCACGACTAAATAAAGCTTCATATATTTAAGCTATCAATCTTCGGCAAGGACATTTTTTAAAATAAACGCGTATTAAATAAGACATCATCATAATATATTATTGTTCATTAAAATATGTACTCAAGTCAAAAATTTATGTGGTCTCCATAAAAACGTATGAGATTGCGAAAGGCGTGAAAATCGTCGACATGACGAACAAACACAAAGAACACTTAAAAATGGATGAATAATTGCAATACTCAATATCGGAACTGATATGGATGCTGCCAAATTTAAAATTATTTTATTTAGGTGAAGGATGAATCATTAGTTTGTATTAGCAGTTGAAAGCAGTATGTACCTGTACTAATATTATATAGCAGATTTATTTGTTTGAGCGGACTAATCTCAAGAACTACTCGTCGGAATTATATAAATAATTTTTACTAGTTCATTTATTGAGAACGACTAAAAGCGATATTGCATCAGGTTAGGCCTTTCAACGTAACCCACTATATCCGTAATCTGAGTTCCTTTAAATATTTTCTTGAGAAAGAGTCGAACCCTTAACCTGTCGCGTTTACAATCGCACACTTGTGCCCCTGCGCTGCCTACGTTATACATTTTTTTTTAATTTTATTAACAATATTTAGCCACTATGAAACAGTTGGAAATACATAAAAACATATATTTGGTTGTAGTTACGTAGTTTGTGGATTTTATTTCGGTGTAGTAAGACAAAACGCGGTGTTGGGGTCCGCTATATTCATGATATGTAATGTCTCTAAAATAAACAGTAATAGAGAGATTCTCTTGGCACGATGGTATATGGTTTCCCTTGTGAAAATATGAAAATATAGGAAGCTATTACAATAAAATTATAGCTGAAAGCTGGAGATTAAACGCGATGGATGTAGAATCGATTCCCAATGAATTAGTTATTGTCGATTTTTTCTGATAGCAAGACATATCGCGGCGTTAAGTTCCATCAACAGATACGGCAGGATCTAAAATTAGAACAGACAGTAAGGCACGGAATGTTCTAACACTAGCTTCATCCTGCTAGAAATTTACAAATTTTACCCGAGTCCAATTATAAAGTTTAAGTAACTTTATATTTACTAACCTAACCCTAGAAACTAATTAGCTAAATATAACCTCTAATTTGTGTATGATTCATTCAACATGTGGGTCAAAACAGTTTATATGTTGCGATGTTGTGTTATACGGCAGCTATTGTTCTATGAAGGACGTTGCCATTTTTTTTTGGAATTTTTTCTTATTCAATACTTGTTAATATAATGCTGTAAAGAAACGCCGTTGGGCGCCGTTGGGATTATATTCCGCACATAACAAGGTAGCCAGAAGGAACCTGGAAACCTACTGTCAAGACACTTCGCTCCCATTAAGATGCTTCCGTTTTCCAATTTCCGTCCAATTCTGGAAGCATTGCGTATTGAGTGAACTCAGCCCCGCATTTTGTCTCGCTACCAGAGCGAGGAAAAAAATTAATAAAACATTTAATTTCCTCGAGTGGAAATCGAACCCACAACCTGTCGCATTTACAGTCACAAGCTTGTGCCCTACACCTCAACGAGATACTAATTACTTTAAATGCATCTCTTGCTTAAGCTGATCTGTGCCACAATTTTTCTGTATTAAATCTATTAACTAAGATTTTTTTATAATACCTATTTAAATTCACAATTGAACTAAAAGGTCTTAATGACGTCACAAGGTCCATCTAATATAAAAATTAAATCAAAAAGCTTCTGTTGTGACGACTATGCCCATTGAATATTTATGCAAAATTTGGATTCCAGAGGGTTGTGATGTCATTTCGCTTGTTAATCGTTTAAAATATTAATTTACTATATACTAGCAACCAGCTCGCGGCTTCGCCCGCTTAAATTTGTGAATTATTTGTTTGTACAGAGAAATATAGGGAATTACGTTCCTGTTTTAATAAATAATGTATTAAGATATGTAGAGTGAAAATATGTAAAGTAAAAATTATTAAAAGGGTGGCATTTTCGATTTTCATTACAAAAAATATTATTGAGAACATTTAACAAAGTAATAGAACCAACCAACAACGATATTTAAAAATTTTGTCTGTTTGTCGACGCTTATCTCAGAAACGGTTTAACTCATTTAAGGAGCGAAGACGGGAGCGCGGTGCGGGAGCGGTAAAATCGGTTTAATTGTTTTTATTTACTTTTTATTGTAACGTTCATCATGTGTGAATATTACTATTTATTACTATCCTCATATAGAAATGATAGCTTCTTTGGGCACTCTTAATTTTTTAATAAAATAAATTTGTTTAATTTCAAAATACATTTATTTATTTTGAGGTAAAAATTAAAATAACATATAATATATTATATTATAATAATATATATATTATATATTTATATAAAGGAGAATGTATTTTTTGTTTAATCTATCCCAATAGTTATTACAACACATGCAAGGAAAGAACATTTTAGAAAGTTGTTTAATTCTATTAGAATTATAATTACAATATATATTATAATAAAATATTTTCTCAAATTAAAAAATTGTCTGTTTTCCAGCTGAAAAACATTAAAGGGCGAAAAATATTATATATATATATGTATAATAAATATATAGATACCACATTAGTATCGATACTGTACTGGTAATAATAATTGAAAAAATAGATATACTACGGGATACCTTTGTGTGCAAAGTTTAAAGTTGTTTATTATGACAGAATATAAAACAGTATATCTACACATTCTTTTTATTCTTTCACAATAATACGTATATATAATATTTTAGATGTCCCTCTGTACTACGATGGCGGCTGTTATTTAGTTTGCACATTTTCCTTTGAAAACTTTGAGTGATTGTGGCATAACTCTAACAGTTACATATGGTATCATAAACTTTTTTGTAGATATTGTTGTCTTCTATAAAATTGTAGTACACCAATAATTTTGCTCGATTGTCAATCATTTTTTTTTTTGGTATTTTTTACACGTAAATCGTCCCTTAATTTCGGGGCCTATTCAATTCTGATAAAGAAACAAAAAAAATTATCGATTGTCTTCATAATTATAGTGATATTGTTGCATCATCGTTGCATTTGGACAGATGTTTATTTTCGTAATGTGGACATTCACTAAGAAGAGATTTTGAAGAATTTTAACCCTAAAGGGATGAAATAGGGGTGGAAGGTTTGTATAGATTTTTTTTTTAATCGGCACCGATTTTTATAAAATTTGAAATTCAGACTTAAAAATATTTCATTGAACACGTGTTTTATGGTTTTAGAATTCACCCCTAAGGGTTCAAATAAAGGGTTGAAAGTTTATATGGAAAAGTCTTTAAATCGCCACGGATTTTTATAAAAATTTTAATTCAGACTGTTAAAAAATATTTTATTGAATTTTAATATTGTTTCGTGGTTTTTTTAGAATTCACCCACTAGTCAGTTATAAAATTTGTCTACACTTTTTATTTGTTTTACTCTGCAGGTATTTAGTAAATTATATATTATGGGTATTTTTTAAATACGTATTTGATATAGGTAGGTACATCTATTTACTCGTTTTTTTACAGTTTCATAATGTTTCTAGCGCATCTAGTAGTGCAGGGAAAGGAAACCTAGCGTTAAGACACTCCGCTCTCCACTTATCACGTGTTGAGTGGCGGAATTTGATGCCATGCTTTGTCTACCAGAATGGGGAAATAAAGATAATTTCAAACAACCATTCTCCGCAATAGGAAATTATAAAATAAAAAATCAAATTAGCTTCACGCTGTATCCCGCACACAGCAGGATAGGTAGAGGGATCCTGGTGTTAAGACATTCCGTTCCCCACTTTCTGCCGCATTCTGGAGGTATTGCGTATTAAAAGGAGGAACTCAACGCCGCGCTTTGCCTCGACACCAGAGCGAAGAAATTAAAATATAAATTTATATAAATATTTAATGTCCTCGAGTGGAGATCGAACCCACAACCAATCGCGCTTACAGTCACACTTTGTACCACTGCGCCTCGACTGGCCTCGCTAGTTAAGTAAATAAATATCTAAAAATATTACACTTTTATACGCTTGCGTTCTCAGTAATTATAAACTACGCACTGTTGATTTATGAATATTGGTTATTATCGTTAGTCGTGTGTATTACAAATTTGACGGTTATTATATATTTTTATTTGTTTTGTTTTAGTAGCAGCTTCGTTGAGCAGTTCAAATGTGGTTAAATGTAGTAGTTGTAGTGGNATAAAAATAAATTAGCTTCACGCTGTATCCCGCACACAGCAGGATAGGTAGAGGGATCCTGGTGTTAAGACATTCCGTTCCCCACTTTCTGCCGCATTCTGGAGGTATTGCGTATTAAAAGGAGGAACTCAACGCCGCGCTTTGCCTCGACACCAGAGCGAAGAAATTAAAATATAAATTTATATAAATATTTAATTTCCTCGAGTGG
Organism: Heliconius hermathena; assembly: GCA_013403705.1. Taxonomy (NCBI): domain Eukaryota; kingdom Metazoa; phylum Arthropoda; class Insecta; order Lepidoptera; family Nymphalidae; genus Heliconius; species Heliconius hermathena. The sequence continues at coordinate 298,523 of JAAIXJ010000122.1, read as the reverse complement.
AGATCGAACCCACAACCAATCGCGCTTACAGTCACACTTTGTACCACTGCGCCTCGACTGGCCTCGCTAGTTAAGTAAATAAATATCTAAAAATATTACACTTTTATACGCTTGCGTTCTCAGTAATTATAAACTACGCACTGTTGATTTATGAATATTGGTTATTATCGTTAGTCGTGTGTATTACAAATTTGACGGTTATTATATATTTTTTTTTGTTTTGTTTTAGTAGCAGCTTCGTTGAGCAGTTCAAATGTGGGTAAAAGTAGTAGTTGTAGTGGATACGAGTCTGGCTGAAGGAACTTTTTAATATTTTTTTTCAGGGTCACTTTTTATCTATATGATATTAGGAGAACTTGGTGTTAATATACTCCATTTTTTTATTTCAGCCCAATTTTTCGAGAGTGTAAAAGCGACTGGTTGTGGGTTTGATCTCCACTCGAGGAAATAAAATATTTATTTAAATTTATATTTCTATTTTTTCGCTTTGGTGTCGAGGCAAAGCGCGGCGTTGCGTTCCGCCACTCAACACGTAATGCTTCCAGAAATTGGCGTTTTTCTATGTTGACATGTAGTAATATCAATATCGTTTAATCAAATCAAATATCAATATATTTGATTTGATTAAATAGCTTCTAAGGTCAATGACCTTAGTGCTTGCGATTAACCTCACGAAAAAAAATTTTAGACCAGCAGAATCTAAAGACCTAACCTAGGTTTAATCTGTTGGACACAGGTTAGCCTGAGACCTTAAACTTCCAGATCTACCATTTGAATAGCATTTACTAAAAGGTTGTTAGTGTCACAGTGTAGTGGGCTGGGTCAAATGTCTATTATAATATAATTTAAGTTGCAATTGTAACTCAAGATTCTTTTAAAGATATATATTTAAGCTATATTTACTTATAGTATTAATTTCTACCGCAAATGCATATCTTAACGCCGAATCGTCTTACCAGGGCAAAAAAATTAAATAATTATGAATAAGTTGATTTGAAATATATTTCTTTTATACTACAAAATATCATTTTGAAATAAATAACAGTGAGTGGATAGTGGGGAACGAAATGATATATCATAATTTTTTTTTAGTACACGTAAGACAAGGTATAGATATCGTTAATTTCCGATCCGGTATCAAGACAACAGGAACGGCGTTGAGTTCCGTTATTTAATATGAATTGCTTCCAAAATTAGACAAAAAGTGGTGTACGAAGTGTCTTTAAACCAGATTCCCTCTGCCTACCATACGGGAAAATGCGTGAAGCTACTTAGTGAAATACAAACAAGTAGTCTAACAAAATATATTCTAACACTTCAGGAATGCTTATATAAATATTTGATTACGTTGTTTTTTATACTCAATGATCATAACAAAGAAATTCAGTTTTGTTGATAATATTGCATTATATTATACATAACCGTGTAGTTTACTTATTAAATTGAAGGTCAAATGTGTGAATAAGCAGGATTGATCACGTAGTTGTAGCTACGGAAAATAATAGCAACAATGCCTTTTTCAAGTTATTTACTCTTAGTATTATCTCATTTTGTATAGGAAATATTTTATTTATTACTAAAATGATCTATAAAAATCACGTAAATTAAGTAGTGTCGTGTAATTGAGTTCATATAATTTAATTAGACGTTCAGGCCGTCGTGGCGTAGTAGCACAAGCGTGCGACAGTAAATGCGATTGTTTCGCGTTCGATTCCCACCCGGAGGAATAAAATATTTAATATTTACATTTCCTCGCTCTGGTAATAAAACAAATTGCGGTGTGGAGTTCTGTCACTCAACAAACCCTAGAGAATTCTGCGTAAAGTGGGCAAAAGAAGTACTAACACTAGTAGACCTAAAAAAAATTGTATTATATATGATGCTCAGATTGCCTGCCTTCGTATCTTGTCTAAGTAGCTTGGCTTAGCAGTAAAGGAATATTTATGTTCCTTGTGACTGTGAACGCGACTGGTTGTGAGTTCGATCCCTATTCGAGGAAATTAAATATTTATTTAAGTTTATATTTTAATGTTTCCGCTCTGGCGTCGAAACAATACGCGGCGTCGAGTTCCGCCATTCAACGCGCAATGCCTCCAGAATTTGGCGGGAAGTTGGGAACGGAGTGCCTTAACACTAGATTCCTTCTACCTACCCTGTTGTACGCGGGATACAGCGTGAAGCTGATTTATTTAAAATCTTCAAAACTCTTTTAATATCTTTAAAAAATTTAAGGAGTCTTATTAGGTTACTGATTTACTACCATCACTAGAAGTGTTTTTATCTTTAAAGGTTTATTTAAATCAACAATTTATGTACTTATTACAATTCATAATTTAAGTACACCTTGTAGATGAGGAACCAATGAGTGGTGAAAGTTGTTCTTCAGATTCACTCGTTTTCCCACATAATAGGATAGACAGGAGAGTTTTTAGTGTTTGAATATTTAATTCATCAATTTTCTTTCCAAATTCGAAATGTTTAGTGGTGGAACTCAATGCCGAACTTTGTCTTAACAAAACGGTTAAATGGAAACAATTTATATATAGGAAATCCTTCGAGTGGAAATTTAATCCAAAATCAAAGGATTAATAGCTACGCTATTCCACTGGCATTCATGGCATCAAAATAAAGAAATATTAAAAGTTTGTCATATTATATATTACTTTTTACTTTTTGGAAACCATCCAAGTCTTCGGATGGTCTCCATAGAGCGGTTTCAAATCCCGTTACGTTCAATTTTTATACATTTTTTAATAAGTATTTTTCTTTCCTAAGTGTGGAATAACACTAAAAATGTTTAAAAGTATTTCGAGACATTGTTGATTGCTGAACCAGCAACCGTCGCCCTAACAGTAAGAACGCTGCGCGACGGCCGCTCCGCATTGTACCCAAATATATATATATATTTAATGGCATGTTATCGATTAGTTTCCATTTAACTATGAAAATTCCTATAGTGTTTAGCCAAAACCACTATTTCTTATATGATAAATGAAGGAAAACTATATATTATACTATCGATTCTTCTGCATCCTCTTGAAAATCTCTCCTCTACCTCTTGGAAAGTTGAAAATGTGTAAATATGTAATATATTTTGTGTTTCAATTTATTTTCTAGGACAAATATCAACTTTTGCATTGAATCTTCTCAATTTATAATAAACTATTGGACTGTAACTTCACCTGCAGCAAATACAATTTATTCATGTAAACTTTAACAAGCCGGGACTTAGAAGAACTTTTGAAAATCAAATATATGTATCAAATATAGGAAGTGATCTATAAATCTTTCTTTTTAAATTCGCTTTAATGTTTTAAATATTCTATTGAGTTGTTTGATATTTTTTTGCTATGGAGATACAAAGTTATTATTATAAACTCTAAACAACAAATTGAAGCTGTAAACGAGATGGTTGTGGCTTCGATTCCCATTCAGGGGAATGTAGTTTCCTTTCATTAGTGCAGGTATCAAGTATTTTGTGACTAGGTTCTCTCTGCCTACTTTAAAAGATACTTAATTTAAATCACGAAAATATAAAGAAATTTATTATTTTTAAAGAGGTATCTAGTCAGTAAATCTATTGTATTTTTTGTAAAACAAAGAAATGAAAGTATTATAATAAATAATTTATTTCCTCCAGGGCGCTTTAAGCCCATAACCTATTGCGCTTATAATCACACGCTTGTGCTCTTGCGCCACGACTGGCTTCAATCTCTTTTGATATGTTCCTTTATTTAGAGGCCAGTCGTGGCACAGCGTTACGAGGTGTGACTGTTAAAACCGACTGGTTGTGGGTTCGATCCCCACTCGAGGAGATGAAATATTTACTTAAATGTATATTTCCATTTCTTCGCTCTGGTGTCGAGGTTAAGCGCGGCGTTGAGTTCTGCCACTCAACACGCAATGCCTCCAGAATT